>PVKU01001926.1:0-259593 GCA_004027475.1 Anoura caudifer | reverse complement strand
TCTACTATGTTTTCCATTCTCTTTCTTCCCCTTCCTCTTTACCTTACTTCATTTTATCCTCCTAGCCAGTACTTCCTTTGGCACATTCTACCCATTTAAAGTCTTGGGTGGTCTACTACCACCAAGATCTTTAGTTCCCAAATTAAATTCTATTGTTCCTTTTGTTTTGTTTACTCTTTTCTTTAAAGACTTCTTTTTTTATACAGATGGTTTGCTTTTTACTTACCATTATCCCAGTATCTAGTACTATTACCTACCCATACTGTTAAGTAAATAGATAGCTGGACTATTTGCAAGTCACTGCCATAAAACCAAGAGGCCTTACTAAATTCTCTTTATGTAGGTTCATCCATTCTCCTCCAAATAACAACTCTTCGACTTCCAGCCAAGATGGAGGTGTAGCTGGACACGCTGTGCCTCATCTCTCAACCAAGATTAAGGACAACAAAAATACAGAACAAAAAAAGAAAAGAAAACCCAACCAGGACAGAGAGAAAATTCAATTGTGCATGAGTCCGACAATGATTCACCCAGACCGGTAAGAGGGGAGGAGTCAGCAACTGGAGGAGTCCAGGGCCAGTGGAGTAGGGTAATGGTGGGATAAGCCGGTGGTGGTCCCGGCAGGCACAGTCACTCCAGGGGCACAGGTGGCGGTGTTGCTGAACACAAGGAGGCCAAGTGAGGCGCACAAGATGGCGGACCGCGGACACACATTCCCGCACAGATAAACCAGGTGAAAACAGGCAGCAAGACAGACTGCGGCAACGCAGGGCCTAAAAGCACCCATTGAAAATACTTGTAGGGGCTGAAGTACCAGGAGGGAGTCCCAGCTTCACAGGAGAGTTCATTGGGGAGACCCATGGGACACTGGAGCATGTGCAGGCCCACCCACACAGAAATCAGCACTAGAAGGGCCCAATTTGATAGGGGAAAGAGGCTGAAGGGACTGGGATCCACGAAAGAGTGTGGAGCAAGCACCACTGTTCCCTCTCAGACCCTGCCACCACATCCAGCATCACAACCCAGCAACTGGGCTGCCCCACCCTGGTGAACGCCTAAGGCTCCAGCCCTCACTACATAACAGCTGCGGCCAGACAAAAAAAAAAAAAAAACAAGGATGGCTCAAAAGAGAGAACAGACCAGGGCCCCAGAACTAATTCATCTGAGTGACCAGGAGGTGGTCAACCTATCAGATACAGAGCTCATAGCACTGGTAGCCAACCTATCACAAGCACAATTCAAAGCTCTGGTGATTAGGAAACTCACAGAATTGGTTGATTTTGGTCGCAAATTAGAGGAACAAATGGAGGGTACCATAAGTGAAATGAAGAAAAATGCACAGGGAACCAATAGTGATGAGAGGAAAACTGGGACTCAAATCAATGGAGTGGACCAGAAGGAAGAAAGAAACAACCAAACAGAAAACAAGGAAGAAACAAGAATCCAAAACAATGAGGAGAGGCTTAGGAACCTCCAGGACATCTTGAAACATCCCAGCATCCGAATTATAGGGGTACCAGAAGGGGAAGAGGAAGAGCAACAAGTGGAAAAGTTATTTGAACAAATAATAAAGGAGAACTTCCCTAATCTGGCAAAGGAAATAGACTTCCAGGAAGTCCAGGAAGCTCAGAGAGTCCCAAAGAAGGTGGACCCAAGGAGGAACACACCAAGGCATAATTACATTAGCCAAGATTCAAATGAAGGAGAGAATTCTAGAAGCAGCAAGGGATAAAGGCAGAGTCACCTACAAAGGGGTCCCCATCAGACTGTCAGCTGATTTCTCAAAAGAGACCTTCCAGGCAAGAAGGGGCTGGAAAGAAGTATTCCAAGTCATGAAAGTCAAGGACCCACATCCAAGATTGCTCTATCCAGCAAAGCTGTCATTTAGAATGGAAGGGCAGATAAAGTGCTTCTTAGATAAGATCAAGTTCAAGGAGTTCATCATCAACAAGCCCTTATTATATGAAATGTTAAAGGGACTTATCTAAGAAAAAGAAGATAAAAATAGGACCGCTAAAAGTCAGCAAACTCACAGATATTAACAACCACACCTAAAACAAAAGCAAACTAAACCAACAGCTAGACCAGGAGCAGGAACACAGAAATGGAGATCACATGGAGGGTTTGCAACAGGGGAGCAGGAGGAGGAGAGAGGGAGAAAAGGTACAGAGAATAAGTAGCATTGACAGTGGGCAGAAAATACACAGGAGGAGGGCAAGAATAGTGTGGAAAAAGTAGAAGCTAAAGAACTTATGAAATGTGGAGATGAACTTAAGTGGGGGAATGTGGGTGGGAGGGGGTGTGCAAGGTGGAGGGGAATGATGGGGGAGAAATGGGACAACTGTAATAGCATAATCAATAAAATATAATTTAAAAAAATAACTCTCTCACCTTGATCACATTTGGTCTAGGTCAAATGTAAAAAAAGGATCCATTTTAGATATGAAGTCACAGTTGCTTCCAACAGTAACAGAACTCTTGCTGATTTCATCAGCACTGCCATTGTTTGAATCTTCTTTTGGTCCAGTGCTGGGACCCAATGTCCATGGATATTAGAGAGGTCTGTTATTATGTTAAATGAAGATAATGAATATCTCCTCTGTAAATACACCTTCCTATGCTTCCTCCTACTAGGGACATCTACTAATCAACTATGGCAGTCTCATAGCTCAGTCGAACTTCAGTTGAGACAGTCAGGACATGAAGTGAGATAATAATTAGTGTCCAATGTATTTTTCAAATATATGTGTAGCCCACAGGATAGATGAGTAACATCTTACCAGAGTAAGTAGGTAAGTTATATATTATCAGACTATATTTTTTACAAAGGCTAAATATTCCATAAAGTTGAATGTTAGGATCCTCAAGTGAGATTTCTTCTTAGGAGTTGGGACCACTTGTTTTTTCCTACAGAAACATTTCCAAACATATTGAAAGCTAATAGAATGACATAAGTTAATATATAAATATTTGCTCTCAGCAAAACTTTTAGTTTAACCTTTCTTTAAAAATCCTACTTCCTAGCTCCTCATGGATCTGTTCTCAACCCTAGCTAAATCATTCTCTCAGTTGAAAACTATAAAGAATAAAAAGTTCCTGGTTTATGTAGTACCTTCCCTTTATAATCCTCAAAGGAGTGTGTAAATGCAAGATTATTATGAGCCCAACTTTATAAATGGGGAAGTTGAGGCTCAGAGAGGATAAACAGCATCACCAAGGTCAGGTAATAGGAAGGGCTGAAAGAACCTAGTCCCCATAAGTTCTAATTTGCCTTATTACCCAGAAGGCCATGCTACCACTTTAGTAAGGAAAATGTGCTTTCATATGTATTGTCAGTAAACTGTCCCTGCTTAGCCCTTCAGAAAAAGAGAAGAAATTAAAGGTTCAAATATCATATTATTTCACTCACATGTTGAATCTAACAAACAAACTGAACTAACAAGCAAAACAGAGATGGACTCATAGATGGAGAGCAGATAACAGCTAGTGGGGGGGTGTTAGGTGGAGGAGAAATTGAACAAAAAAGGAGAAAGGACTTGAGGACATGGACAACAGTGAGGTGATTGCTGGGGGAGAGGGGTATAAAGGGACTAAATGGTAATGAAAAATATAATAAACATTATATTTTAAAAAGAAATTAAAGGTTCGAATTGTTTCTTGGAACGTAATGATTACAACAATGGAATTCTATGCCAAATACTCTAATTTTTATATCATTTCATAAGAAATCCTTCTCTACCAGAGGATTTTTGATATACTGATTAATGATACCCACTCCTTACTGAATAGCAATACCTACTTCTGCTCTTTTCATGGCTATAAAAAAGAGGTTTTTATTTTTAACATGACATGTAAAGTTTCTAAAGAGTAATAGTTGAATTCAGAATAGAATTCAGACAAATTGCTAAAATTGTGAACAGATAAGCCATGTACAAAGAGGACTTTCAATGTTAATCTTCCCAAGAGAGAAAATGCAACAAAATTAAAAAGTAAAAACTTGTTTCATTCTGATGCAATCGTCCCTGAAATTCTATGAAGTGTGCAGGAATGGGTGCCCTGCTCAATTCTTATGGGACAATGGGAGAAAGAAGAGTGATGTGTGGCAATAGGAGGTGTCAGCCTCTCCTGTCCTCCATCTGGCTTCTCAGAGTTAATGAGAATTCGTGCAGCCCAAGAGGTCTTTGTCCGCACCTTCCAGCAGCAGGTAATATCAGGGCCTATGCATCCCAATGCTACATTAAATGTTTTCAAAATGACATCTCAACTGCAGGCAGTTCTCTGACTTTCTATAAAGCATACACACTGACTGATGAAGTCAAAGACCCATCAGAGAATTTATCATAATAATGATGGAGAATAAAATTAAGTTGTGTAATTTACTAAAATCTGCATTAGTTGTAATTTAAAGACACCTGATAACCTACAGACTAGTCTGAGTAATAATAGCCACACTCTTTAAGCCCCCACTTTTGCCCACTCTTGGTAGAAAACTTCTACTTTAGAGGGACTAGTGTCAATGCCATCCAGCTGAAATTATTTTCTATTCTTCATCTCCCATACACACTTTACATGAAACCATGACAACTGTGTCTGCATCCACACCCGGCTCTACCTCCCACTCTCGCTTCTGGTGGAAAATTTTCCTTTCAACTGATGGTCATCAAAACCTGACTCCCTGAGAAAAGTACTAAACATTATCTTGCCTCCCCAGTGTCAGAACCTCTAATTAAGCTTTCAACAATTGTTATTGTTATTATAACTATTATTATTTTATGAAATGGGTTGTCTAGAGAAGTTTATGGATGATGGTAGTGGTGAGTACTCTCCTAGAGCAAAAACTGGACTAGCTTATCTGTTTTGGAGTATTCAGTCCTTAAAGTTGGGAGAAGGCAAGTCCTTTGGGGACAGTGGGCAAAAAACTCTATATACTTTCATAGAAGTAAAATAAAATTTAAATTAATATTAAGAGACCTTTGAGGAGAAAACTGAGTAAGCCAAAGGCAGTGCAGAAAAGGTGGGTATAAAGAAAGATGTACAGCCCCGCCTTTTTCCTTGTCCTTAGGGAAGAGAGAAGGGTGTGTTTAGCTGTTTGAAACATCAAAGAATTTTAAGCACCATCAGAGGGAGTCACTTCCTTCCCCTCTAGCTGTCTTCTTGAGTCACACTGTCCAAATTCTCCCAAATGAAGGTGACTGTTCCACCTCTGCCAGCAATCACAATAACCACCAAATGCTACCTCAGCAGCTCATGCATATTTGTTCATCTTTTTAAACCCACACCTGATGTAAATACCAAGGCTGTCAAACTCCACACAACATGACTGGATGCAACCTAACTTTAGGGGCCCTAGACAGAGATGACCCTCAGCGGTACTTCTGTGCCATCCCAGAACAGACTTCAAGGCTTCTTATGCTCTCCATCTGGGAACATATGGGATTTGTCCATTTATTAGACTTGTAATTACCAGGCTCGTGTAGGTGCAGCTAAAGGCATTTTTCTTGCATTTATCACTTTAGGAAAAGGGACCTTTATTGATATTGTTCTTTCTTTTACAATCCAATCCAAAATCCACTAATTTCCTCTTTCCATTCATCTTCCAGAAATCCTATACCCAAGACAAATGGGATTTATTATAGCCTTCTTTCAGTAATACCACAATGAGAAAGAGTATTTCAAGAATTCTATTCATCATTTCTAAATAAATATTATGGTACTAGCACTTAGGCAATCTAAAGTGACTTTCCTGAGCAGATCTCAAGCTCTATAGTAACACCAATGCATTAAACCTCCTAATTTCCTTGCAAAGCAAGCTAAGTAGCCAAAGCTAAAACATACTTCAACTATATGTCAGGTCACACAAAAATGGCCCATCTGTTAAAAGAAAAAAATGTTGTGGAGGGGATTATGGTAACAACAAATTAATTGGAATATTAGCACTGTCTCATTCATTTCCAAGTCCAGTTTCCCAGGGAATGTTGGGTGACAGTGAAAGATTCACTTGTTCATCATACAGTTATTTAAGAACTATTTATTAGGTGGCTACAGGGTGCTAGGCACTGGGTTAGACCTTGGGGATATAATGAAGAAAAACTCTTTCTTTGTTGAATGTGCAGTTTAGTACAGCAGGAATAGCTGTTAAAAAAAAAAACAATAATAAAATACCATGTAATAGATAAAATAATGGATATGTATCCAGAATTTATCAGGGGTGTCCAAACTTTTGGTGTCTCTGGGCCACACTGGAAAAAGAGTTGTCTTGAGCCACACATTAAATATGTTGCAACAAATAATCACAAAAAAATCGCATAATATTTTAAGTAAATTTATGATTTTGTGTTGGGCTGCATTCATAGCCATTCTAGGATGCAGGTTGGACACCCCTGAAAGCAGTGGATACCTTTCTTTGTGTAAGAAAATGAAAAGATAGTCAAGAAAAGGCTGCCTTAAGATGCACTATCCAACATGGAAGATTGAGGAAGAGATGGACAGTGTTGTGTGTATTCTCTTTCTAAAGAAGAGGTGTCTTTGTTGATAGTAATGAATGTGTTGTAACAAATTTTCATGGCTACTCTGAAGACAGACTAAAAGATCGATGTGTGATTTAGAAGACAATGGTACTTCCTGCCTCTATCTGCTAACTTCAAGACTAGTGCTGGGAGGGCCTAGCCAGTAAATCTTATAAAAGTACCTCTTCTTACAAAGATGTGAATGTCCTATGGTCTCCGTTTCTTCTTCTGTCATAGCTGCTTATAAAACAGAGATAGACTTAGAGTGGGAAAATGGGCAGCACTCTCATTTTACAAATGAGGAAATTACAGCTCTGAGAAGTTGTGGTTTTCCTCAAGCTAGAAGAATGTTAAGGAAAAGTCCATGCATGTCAACTGTAGTTGAAAAATAAAATTTACCACCAACTTTTCAATACCAGTGACTATATTTCTAAAATATATTTCTAAGAGTTCTAAAAAAAGAGAGAAAAAGAAAATTTTAAAAAAGAAGAGTTCAAAATCCAGAGAAATAAATCATATTGACCTCTTATTCTAGAGAAGCCCCAAGTCCACAGGCCACTCCGTTTCCTACCCACATACTCAAAAGTTAATCATACATGTCCTTACTTCACATAGATGATGGGCTGCATAAGGGCAGCATCTCAAGATAGAACTGGTTTCACTGCAGAAACAGGTAAACCCCAAAATCACAGTGGTTTAGAGCAACAAAAGGTTATTTTTCACTCACACAGAATTGGTGTACAAGAAGGGGACATCCAGCTCTCCTCCATTAAGTGACTTGAGGATTGAGATTGGGGATCTTCTGAGGCCATTATCTCAATATTGGGCACCCAAGGTTGCCACATCAGGGTCTTAACTGTATTAGCCCAATTAATGTTCACAGTCCATTGGTCAGAACTTGTCACATGCTCCCAATTCAACTGCAACAAAAGCTGGAAGGATACAGGGAATTATATAAATATTTGAGGAGCACTGAGATTATATCTTCTTGTAGAATCTCTAAAAATAATAGTACAGTGTATGGCACAGAATACATGTGACAAGGCTGTACCAAACAAGGAAATATATGAAGAAATCACTCTAGTCATGGTACTTTTTAACACTACTAAGGGATACAAAGATATATAAGAAATAATTGCTGTGTTCAAGGAGCTGAAACATGATTTTGAAATTAAACACAAACACATGTCCAAGGCAAATAAAATTAACCATCCACAGCAATGGAAACTAAATGACACATGAGTGATCTTCAAGATAAAAGGAAGGAGACATCAAAATTTAGAATGGTTTGGAAATCCAGTCCTCTATTTTTTTTAATATAATATATATATTGATTTTATTTGTTAATGTTATTTTAATTGTTGTTCTTGTACAGTTTTCTGTCTTTTGCTCCCATTCCAGCCCACCGCCCCAGCCCTCCCCACGCCCCTCCCATTTCCACCCCCGCTAGTTTTGTCCATGTGACCTTTATACTTGTTGCTCCAAACTCTTCCCCTTTTCCCCTGAAATTCCCTTCCCTCTCCCCTCTGGTGACTATCAACCCCTTCTCAATTTCAGTGTCTTTGGTACATTTACACTCTATTTTTTTTATATCCTGAACTGAAAACATTTCTCTCAAAAGATCCAAAGTCCATTTGCCTTAGAATATTATTTGAAACTGAAGGACAAGAAAAACTATGAAGTAATAAAATGTAGCTTCAAACATTTTGGAATCCAGTTGTGAACAGGGATATAGTGTTAGGAATCATTTCTAATATTTTTTTTCTCTACAGAAACAGAGTATTTCCAGAGCTGAGCATTTTCTATGTCATATTCATATATGATACCCCCACACCAGGGCAACAGATCTGACCCCCACTGATACATCCAGACTTCCTAAGTGTACTAGCAAAAGGAAGTGACTGCCAAATGACAGCTGGAGACATTCTTCATGGAAATTCTACAGAATGTTCAATAATATATGAATCATTTCAAAAGTATTCATCATTTTCTGGCAAAATGCTGGCCCTTTTTTTACAATGTATTATTAACCTTAAGTAAAGGAAATTAAGAACCAACAATAACATTTTATAGCAAGCTTTCTCAAGCCCTATCTCAAGTTCAAAAGTTTGACCAGCTGTGTAAACTGATATAATTTTGAAAAATCAATTTAACTATATGAGTGGTCTTTAAAATGGTCATGTGTTATGACAATTAATTTCCTTTATAAAAATCAGTCCTGAGGTAATGCTGACAAAGATATCATCATGAAAATATTCAGGCAGCATTATTTATCATTGAGAAAAACTTCTGACAACCTAAATGTCAAATTCTGGGGGAATTATTAAGCAAATTAAATTAAATCACATCCAGACTTCTGGTCAAGATGGCAGCATAGATAAATACAGCTCGCCTCCTCTCACTAGCACAACACAAGTAGCAGCCATCTCAGATTGCTTTATAGCTCAGGCAGAGTGGCCTTCGACAAAACATAATTGGGGCCTGACTTTGGATTCCACCACCTGGGAAAACCCCAGAGCCTGCGTACCCAGTGGACAACTATAGACCATGTCAGAGTACCACCACCCTACCCCTGCACAGCTGATCCTCGACAGACAGTGGTGGTTGGTGGTCAGTGTTCACAGCCAGTCCCTACAGCTGACTGACCTACACACATCCCTCCCATTTACCTGTCAACAACAGTCAAGGCTCAACTACAAGAGGAGGGTATACTCAAAGGGTGCACATCAAGTACCCAGCTTGGGTGATAAGGAAGGCTATGCCACTGGACCCTACAGGACACCTACCACATTAGGCCATGCTACCAAGACTGGGAGTCATAGCAGCTCCACCTAATATGTAGAAACAAACACAGGGAGGCTGCCAAAATGAGGAGAAAAAGAAACATGGCCCATGAAAGAACAGATCAAAACTCCAGAAAAAGAACTAAACAAAGTAGAGATAAGCAATCCATCCGATGCAGAGTTCAAAACACTGGTTAGAAGGATGCTCAAGGAACTTAGTGAGGACTTCAACAGCATAAAAAAGATCCAGTCAGAAGTGAAGGATACACTAATTGAAATAAAGAACAATTTACAGGGAAACAACAGTAGAGTGGATGAAGCCAAGAATCAAATCAATGATTTGAAACATAAGGAAGCAGGGGGGAATCAAAACAACAAGAAGAAAAAAGAATCCAAAAAAACAGGGATAGTGTAAGCAGCCTCTGGGACAACATCAAGCATTCCAACATTTACATCATAGGAATACCAGATGGAGAAGAGAAAAAGCAAGAAATTGGAAATCTATTTAAAAAATAATGAAGGAAAACTTCCCTAGGTGAAGGAAGTGGACATGCAAATCCAGGAAGCGCAGAGAGTCCCATACAAAATGTATGCAAACAGGCCCACTCCAAAGCACATCATAATTAAAATGCCATAGTTTAAGATAAAGAGAAAATCCTAAAAGCAGCCAGAGAAAATCAGTTAGTTACTTACAGGGGAGTTCCCATCAGACAATCAGCTGATTTCTCAAAAGAAACTGCAGGCTAGAAGTGACTGGCAAGAAATATTCAAAGTCGTGAAAAGCAGGGACCTACAGCCAAGATTGCTCTACCCAGCAAAGCCATCATTTAGAATTGAAGGGAAGATAATGAGCTTTCCAGACAAGAAAAAAAATAAAGGACTTCATCATCACCAAACCATTATTATATGAAAAGTTCAATAAGAAGTTTTAAGAAAAACTTAAGAAAAAGAAGATCAAAACTATGAACAATAAAATGGCAATAAATACATAACTATCAAAAACTGAATCTAAAAAACTAAGCAAACAAGAGCAGAGACAGAATTGCAGAATACAGAGAGTGATTTGATGGTTTCCAGATGGAAGGGGCATATGGGGGAATGGGTGAAGAGGTAGGTGAGGGGATTAAGAAGTACAAATAGGCAGTTACAGAACAGCCATGAGGATGTAAAGTACAGTATAGCAAATGGAGTAGACAAAGTACTTTATACACCTGACTTGTGGATATGAACAATGGTCTGGGGATTGCCTGAGGAAATGGGGATGCTGAGTGGAGGGGAACAAAGGGGAAAAACTGGGACAACTGTAATAGCAAAATCAATAAAATATAATTTTTAAAAATTGAATTAAATCCAGGTATGGGTATATTATGCAACCATTAAAATTGATCATTACAAATTCAGTACCATCTATCAAAAGTTCAAATGAGAGATGTTTCTGCTCAGGTCTTCTGCCAATTTCTTTTTTTTTTTTTTTCACACTTTTTAATGTTGTTCAAATACAGTTGTCCCCCCACCACTCTCCCCTAGCCCAGCCATCCCCACTTCCCACCCTTGATCCTATCCCCCTTTGATTTTGTCCATATGTCCTTTATAGATGTTCCTGAAAACCCCTTCCATCTTTCCCCCCCATTATTCCCTTCCACCTCCCCTTTGGTTACTGTCAGTTTGTTAATTTCAATGTCTCTGGTTATATTTTGCTTGCTTGTTTGTTTTGTTATGATTAGGTTCCACTTGTAGGTGAGACTATTTCTTAATTGGATTGTTTGTTTGGTGTTGAAGTATATGAGTTCTTTACATATTTTGGATATTAACCCCTTGTTGGAGCTGTTTTTTGCACATATCTTCTCCCATACAGTTGGCTGCTTTTTTATTTGGGTGGCAGTTTCTTTTGCTGTGCAGAAGCTTTTTAGTTTGATGTAGTCCTACTCATTTATTTTTGCTTTTACTTCCATTACCTTCATGGTCAAATTGATAAAATCTTATGTAAGATCAAGGCCCATAAGTTTAGTACCTATGTTTTCTTCTACATAATTTATTGTTTTAGGGTTTATATTTAGGTCTTTGATCCATTTTAAGTTAAGTTTTATATATGGGGACAAACAGTAGTCTAATTTCATTCCTTTGCAGGTGGCTTTCCAAAGGCCAACAGATACATAAAAAGATTCTCGACTTCACTAGCTATTAGGAAAACACAAGTCAAAACCACAAGATGCCACCTCATATCTCTTGCAATTGCTATTTTTATCAATACAAGTAACAACAAGTGTTGGAGACGTTGTGGAGAAATAAGAACTCTCATTCACTGCTAGTGGGAATGTAAACTGATACAGCCACTATGGAAAACAGTATGGAGGCTCCTCAAAAAAAAAAAAAAAAGAGTTACCATATGACCCAGAAACCCCTCTTCTTGATATGTACCCAAAAATATAAAAACATATTCATAAAGATATATGTCCCCCTCTGTTCATTGTATCCTTATTCATGGTGGTCACACATGGAAACAACTTAAGTGCCCTTTGACAGATAATCAGATGAAGAAGATGTGGTACACATATACAGTGGAATACTACTCAGCCATAAGAAAAGATAAAACACTGCCATTTGTGATAACACAGATGGATCTTGAGATTATTATGCTAAGTAAAATAAGTTACATGAAAAGAGTCAAGAACCATATGTGGAGTACAAAACAAACCAAAAAAAAAAAAAGACAAACAAAAACTCATGGATGCAGACAACAGTATGGTGGTTACCAGAGAGAAAGGGGGTTGGGGGATAGAAGAGGGTACAGGAGGTCAAATATATGGTGATGGAAGAATAGACTTTGGATGAACACCCAGTGCAATACACAGATGATGCATTATAGAATTATACATTTAAAACCAATATAATTTATTAACCAATTTTACACAATAAACTTAATGAAATTTATTAAAAATAAATAAATAAAGTAAGTAAGTTGTGAGGGAAATGTTAAGTAACTTACGCTGGCAAATGGCAAAGCCAGAATTCAACCCAGGCAGTTTGTAACCAGAACCTCTGCTATAAAACACTTCACTGAATTCCCTCTCTTCCTCTTCCTGCTTGACATCCACATAAGCTGCCAAGAAACTCACTTCTCAGAGCTAGCTGTGGACACACACCAATAGTCTCATAGCTCTGCCAATTGAAGGCGACCAGGTTGCTATTTTACTACTATTTCTTGTGAAAAGAAAAAAAGACAAAAATGAAATTCAGAGGTCTGAAGCTACATAAACTAAAGGAGAACAAAGAAAATAACAGAAGCAAAAAGTGGAGTTGAAGCCCTTATGCATGGACCCAAATGAATGAGCAAGAATTTCCAGAATGAGGGATTCTATTGGTAAGTCTGTTTCAAAGCATTTATTTAAATAATTTTTAATTTATTTTATTGTTGTTCTATAACAGTTGTCCCAATTTTCCCCCATTGCTCTCCACTGCCCCACTCACCCCCTTCTTCAGTCAGTCCCCACCCTGTTGTCCATGTCCATGGGTCCTTTATACATGTTCCTTAACTAGACCCTTCCACCTCTTTCCACCTTATCCCCCACCCTCCTCCCCTCTGGTCATTGTCAGCCTGTTCCTTGTTTCATTGTCTGTGGTTCTATTTTGCTCATTTGCTTGTTTTTTTCATTAGGTTCTTCTTACAAGTGAGATCATATGGTATTCATCTCTTGTCACCTGGCTTACTTCATTTAATATAATACTCTCCAGTTCCATCCATGCTGTTGCAAAAGGTAGGAGTTCCTTCTTTCTTTCTGCTGCATAATATTCCATTGTGTAAATACCTCAGACAAGATTTTTACCTCCAAAATATATAAAGAACTCACACAACTCAACACCATGAAGACAAATAATCCAGTTAAAAATGGGCAGAGGACCTGAAAAGACACTTCTCCAAGGAGGACATACAGAGGGCCCAGAGGCATATGAAAGGATATTCAGCATCACTAGCCATCAGAGAAATGCAAATTAAAACCACAATGAGATACCACCTCATACCAGTCAGAATGGCCATCATAAACAAATCGACAAACAAGTACGGGAGAGTTTGTGGAGAAAGGGGAACCCTAGTGCACTGCTGCTGGGAATGCAGGCCAGTGCAGCCAACCATGGAAAACAGTATTGAGTTTCCTCAAAAAACTAATGAAACTGCCTTTTTTTTACAAAAGTAATTTATTTTTTATTTATTTCTTATTTTAATTGTTGTTCAAGTACAGTTTTCTGCCTTTTACTCCCATGCCAGCCCACCCCCCCCACCCTCCCCACCTCCCTCCCATTTCCACTCCCCCTCTTGTTTTTGTCCATGTGTCCTTTATACTTGTTCCTGCAAACCCTTCCCCTTTTCCCCTGAAATTCCCTCCCATCTCCCCTCTGGTCACTGTCAGACTGTTCTCTATTTCAGTGTCTTTGGTTATATTTAACAGGAACCTAATCAACAAAACAAACAAACAAGCAAAATATAACCAAAGACACTGAAACTACCTTTTGATCAAGCAAATCCACTGCTGGGATTATACCCTAAGAATCCTGAAATACAAATTCAAAAGAACCTATGCACCCCTATGTTCATAGCAGGGTTATTTACAATAGCCAAGTGCTGGAAACAGCCTAAATACCTGTAAGTAAATGAGTGGAGCATTTATTTTAATAATTTTTAATATATTTTATTGATTATGCTATTACAGTTGTCCCATTTTCCCCCATCATTCCCCTCCACACCCCCTCCCACCAACATTCCCCCTTTTAGTTCATGTCCATGTGTATAAGTTCTTTAGCTTCTAATTTTCCCACACTATTCTCCCCTCCCCTGTCTATTTTCTACCTACTGTCTATGCTACTTATTCTCTGTACCATTTCCCCTCCTCCTCCCATCCCCCTGTTGCTAACCCTCCATGTGATCTCCATTTCTGTGTTCCTGCTCCTGGTCTAGCTGTTGGTTTAGTTTGCTTTTGTTTTAGGTGTGGTTGTTAATATCTGTGAGTTTGCTGACTTTTTACTGTCCTATTTTTATCTTCTTTTTCTTAGATAAGTCCCTTTAACATTTCATATAATAAGGGCTTGGTGATGATGAACTCCTTTAACTTGACCTTATCTGAGAAGCGCTTTATCTGCCCTTCCATTCTAAATGACAGCTTTGCTGGATAGAGCAATCTTGGATGGAGGTCCTTGACTTTCAAGACTTCAAATATTTCTTTCCAGCCCTTTCTTGCCTGTAAGGTCTCTTTTGAGAAATCAGCTGACAGTCTGATGGGAACTCCTTTGTAGGTGACTGTGTCCTTATCCCTTGCTGCTTCTAGGATTCTCTCCATCATTTGAATCTTGGCTAATGTAATTATGATGTGCCTTGGTGTGTTCCTCCTTGGGTCCAAGTTCTTTGGGACTCTCTGAGCTTCCTGGACTTCCTGGAAGTCTATTTCCTTTGCCAGATTGGGGAAGTTCTCCTTTATTATTTGTTCAAATAACTTTTCCACTTGTTGCTCTTCTTCCCCTTCTGGTACCCCTATAACTCGGATGTTGGAACATTTAAAGATGTCCTGGAGGTTCCTAAGCCTCTCCTCATTTTTTTGAATTCTGGTTTCTTCATTCTTTTCTGTTTGGTTGTTTCTTTCTTCCTTCTGATCCACTCCATTGATTTGAGTCCCAGTTTTCCTCTCATCTCTATTGGTTCCCTGTGCGTTTTCTTTTATTTCACTTATTGTAGCCTTCATGTGTTCACCTAATTTGTGAGCAAAATCAACCAATTCTGTGAGCATCCTGATCACCAGTGCTTTGAACTGTGCATCTGATAGGTTGCTATCTCCTGGTCGCTTAAATGAATTGGCTCTGGGGCTTTGATGTGTTCTCCTGTTTGAGCCATTTTGGGTTTTTTTGAGTATGTGGTCGCAGCTGTTATGTATGAGGGGCCGAGCCTTAGGTGTTCCCCAGGGCAGGGCAGCCCAGCTGCTGGGTTGTGATGCTGCATGTGGGGGCGGGGTCCGAGAGGGAACAATGGCACTTGGTCCACTCTCTCTCAGATTCCAGTCCCTTCTGCCACTTCCCCTTTGCCTGGATTATCTGAGTGGGAATGTGGGACCACCTGGTCAGCCAGCCTCCTTGCATGGCCTCACTGGGTCTGCCTGTTGCCACCCTGTGCCCAGGGTCCACTAGCCGCTGCCTGTGCACCTAGGGTCTGCTAGCTGCCACCTACATGCCTGGGATTCACTTTGGCGTGTCCGCCAACCTCCACTTTTTCCTGCTGCGACTCCACCCCTCCTACCGGTCTGGATGAATGGTTGTTGGACTTTCATACAGTTCAATTTTCTATCAGTTCTGGTTGTTTTCTTGTTTCTAAATCTTTATTGTCCTTAATTTTGGTTGTGCAAGGAGGTACAGTATGTCCACCTACGCCTCCATCTTGGCCAGAAGTCTAAATAATTTTTTGAAAGAAGCAAGAAAAAGGGATGAAGGAGAAGAGAAAAAAAA
Source organism: Anoura caudifer (assembly GCA_004027475.1). Taxonomy (NCBI): domain Eukaryota; kingdom Metazoa; phylum Chordata; class Mammalia; order Chiroptera; family Phyllostomidae; genus Anoura; species Anoura caudifer. The sequence continues at coordinate 243,821 of PVKU01001926.1, read as the reverse complement.
GGCAGAATGGAAAGCAACAAGTTTAGTAACAATGAGATAGTCAAAGAGATTCAAAGTCAGTGTGTATAAGGGAGGACAAGAAAATGAAAAAATAAATAGCTGAAAATAGGGAACCAATTATAAATCCAGTTTGGGGGCTTAAAAAGGACTTCAAAGAAGAGGTACAAATAAGAGGGTTCCACCACTGAACAAATTCAAATCATGAGCAACTTTCTATTTGGTTAGTTTCAATGGGGAGAAATGCTCTGCAGCGGTGAGCAGAAAAGGAAACGTGTGTGGAAATGGGAATCTGACAGGACTAAGTTGGTTATTTAATAATCTGTCACCCAATTATATCTAACTGTACTTCAGATTCTGTGTGCAGTGAAGGAACTAGCATGGCAAATTAGATGGAAGGGGGTAGAATGCATTAACATTTAAGGAAATATAACTTCAACATGAATAATGTTGATTTATTTAGGAAAGTGGAAGTTAATCTTTTAAAGGAACATGAAAAGTCAGTCAAACAAATTTTAAAAAACTAATAATAGGAAAAATACAGAATTTTATGGAAAAATATAAAGTCTTTAAGGAAGCTATATTTTAAAAACATAATGCAATAGTCATCAAACATAAATTTCTACTTTTTTATCATTAACTTGTATAAGAAAGTACCACTTTAAAACATTTTTTAATGACAAGTGAAAGAATAGACTTCTAGAAATATTGCTTCTTTTGGAATTGTTAATGAATTAAAATGAAGGACTTCGTAATATAAGCAGAAATTACCCCAAATATTCAACCATTTCTTGAATATTTATTGAGTACTTATTATGCATCAGGAACACTATTAAGGGACTGGGAATCTAACAAATAAGTGACTTAAATCCACTTCAAAAATGTCTTTAAAAATCATAATAGGTGACAAAAATTTCTAATGCACCAATCCTTTGTTAAATGTATTTAAAAAGTGTAGGTCCATTTTCCAATGCCACTTCTTTTAATTTTATTTTTTAATTATATTTTATTGATTATGCTATTATGATTGTTCCATTTGTCCCCCATCATTCCCCTCCACCCTGCACACCCCCTCCTACCCACATTCCCCCCTTTAGTTCTTGTCCATGTGTCATAAGTTCTTTAGCTTCTACTTTTCCCACACTATTCTTGCCCTCCCCCTGTCTATTTTCTACCCACCGTCCATGCTACTTGTTCTCTGTAACTTTTCCCCTCTCTCCTCCTCCCACTCCTCTGTTGCTAACCCTCCATGTGATCTCCATTTCTGTGTTCCTGCTCCTGGTCTAGCTGTTGGCTTAGTTTGCTTTTGTTTTAGATGTGGTTGTTAATATCTGTTTGCTATCTTTTTACTGTCATATTTTTTATCTTCTTTTTCTTAGGCAAGTCCCTTTAACATTTCATATAATAAGGGCTTGGTGATGATGAACTCCTTGAACTTGACCTTATCTGAGAAGCGCTTTATCTTCCCTTCCATTCTAAATGATAACTTTGCTGGATAGAGCAATCTTGGATGGAGGTCCTTGACTTTCATGACTTGGAATACCTCTTTCCAGACCCTTCTTGCCTGTAAAGTCTCTTTTGAGAAATCCACTGACAGTCTGATGGGAACTTCTTTGTAGGTGACTGTCCCCTTATCTCTTGCTGCTTCTAGGATTCTCTCCTTCATTTTAATCTTGGCTAATGTAATTATGATGTGCCTTGGTGTGTTCCTCCTTGGGTCCAACTTCTTTGGGACTCTCTGAGCTTCCTGGACTTCCTGGAAGTCTATTTCCTTTGCCAGATTGGGGAAGTTCTCCTTTATTATTTGTTCAAAAAAGTTTTCCACTTGTTGCTCTTCTTCTTCCCCTTCTGGTACCCCTATAACTCGGATGTTGAAACATTTAAAGATGTCCTGGAGGTTCCTAAGCCTCTCCTCATTTTTTTGAATTCTGGTTTCTTCCTTCTTTTCTGTTTGGTTGTTTCTTTCTTCCTTCTGGTCCACTCCATTGATTTGAGTTCCAGTTTTCCTCTCATCACTATTGGTTCCCTGTGTGTTTTCCTTCATTTCACTTATTGTAGCCTTCATGTGTTCATCTAATTTGCGACCAAAATCAACCAATTCTGTGAGCTTCCTAATTACCAGTGCTTTGAACTTTGCATGTGATAGGTTGGCTATTTCTTGGTCACTTAGATGAATTAACTCCGGGGGCCAGATCTGATCTCCCGTTTGAGACATCCTTGGTTTTGGGGTTTTGTTTTTTGTTTGTTTGTTTGTTTGGTCTGGTTGTGGCTTTATGTAGTAAGGGATGGAGCCTTAGGCATTCACCAGGGTGGGACAGCCCAGTCACTGGGTTCTGATGACGGATGTGAGGGCCAGGTCCAAGAGGGAACAATGGTGTTTGCTCCGCTGTCTTGTGGGCTCCAGTCCCCTCCACTGCTTTCCCCAAGCAAATTGAGCCCTTCTGGTGCTGATCTCCATGTGGGCGGGCTCATGCACATTCTAGGACCCCATAGGTCTCTCCAACCAACTCTCCCATGAGGCTGGGATTCTCTCCCAGCACCCTACCCCCCACAAGTGTTTTCAATCAGTGCTTTTTAGGCTTTATTTCCCAGCACTGGGGCCTTGTGCTGTGCAGTCTGTCTCACTGCCCATTTTTGCCTGGATTATCTGCGTGCGAATGTGTGACCACTGTCAGCTGCCTTGTGCACCTCGCTTTGTCTGCTTGTTGCCTCCCTGTGCTTGGTAACCACTGCCTGTGCACCCGGGACCACTGGCTACTGCTTCTTCTCATCTCGACCCCTCTCCACCAGCTGCTGATTCTGCCCCTCTTACCGGTCTGGGTGAATCATTGTCAGACTTCCGTACAATTCAATCCTCTATCTGTTCTGGTTAGGGGTTTTGGGGGTTCTATATTTTCAATGTCGTTAATCTTGGTTGTGAGAGGAGATAGAGTGTGTACACCTATGCCTCCATCTTGGCCAGAAGTCCCCCAATGTCCCTTTTTATATCTAATACTAAATGGGTTTTTTTCTGCCATGGAAGAAACATTCATTAATGATCTACAATCAATTCCATTTTATCCATGTGACTTCCAAAGGTTGTGGAGAATGTCAATCCAATAGCATAAAAGGCTGCTAGTCCCAAACTAAAAATCTTGTGAACAGAGCCCAAGAGTGAGAATATAGGTCAGCTGCCCAGTGCCAGACTATGCTGGAACTAGCTGTATGGCATGTGATCTTTAAATCCCCAATAAAATAAGTAACATTTACAAAACTAAGTTTCATTTCAAAGGTAAAGAAGGAGAAATGCTTAGTGATTAAACTGGGGCTAAAAGAATCTCCATGGCTCCATTCTCCAGCAATGTCTCCCCTTAGTCACACACAGGACCTCCCGCTGGACTATCAAAATCCCTGTGGGGTTTTCTTACTGGATCAACTTGGAACACGTGGCAATTCTCAATATTTAGAAAGCAGAGTCAGCCCCACCCAAACCACATAGAATGAGGGATGGTTCTACCCAAGGAAGGTCAGGATGCTGAAAAGAAGACTGGAAAATGGATGCTACGCAGGCAAAAAATTCAACATCCATGTCATCTTTAAATCTATATATGTTTGTCCTTGTATCAAGGTTTCTTTCATTTTATGTCATTTTTCTAGAGTCGCAGCTTTGCTTTGCTCTATAGGATTCATTTTGGGAAAGTTCCAATTAAAAATGTGTACATGACTATAAACACAACTGAGCGACTATTTTTAAGTATAAATGCTCTGAGTTACAAAGGAAGTAGTCTTAAGGAAAAGCTTTTACACCCTTTTTGTGCTATCTAAAAAGACAGAAAAGTAGAGCTTATCCATGATGGCAAGGCCTGAAAAGTGGTATGAACCACGTCAGGACTGGGAAAACAAAGACAAGAAACAACTATTATCACTTTGAGAAGACAACGATGACTTGCCACCACGGATTTTCTGTCAGCATCCTTACTCCCAGATGGCAAGAATGATGAGGGGATCAGCTCAGCACCCTGTGCATTTACCAGAAAACACACCCCATATAGACCAAAAGTAAAGAAACTTGAACAAGCTGGCGATAGATCTGTCCTGGATCCCAGTGATATGTTACTTCCTTAAACTGCCTATCTTAGACAACTCAGATAACTATAAAAACTTTAGGTTGCTTTTCACTGTGGTTACTATTCAACTATTTGTCATTTGCCTTCTTAGGTTATTTTTCACATTGAATTTCAGGCATTTATATATGCAGAAATAAACCATTTTATAGGACACATGAAGCTAGCCCAGTAACGTAAGACTATGGTTGACAGTTTGGGATCACAAATGCCTACATTAAGCTTTATGCTTTGACTCACTTTAAAATAATGTTGAAGATTTTGACGCTGCCAGTTACATACTTCACACTATGAATTTGGAATCGGTTGAGAAATAGACAGAGTGGTCAACGAGATATCAAAATATCAGCTTAATTGCTGGTAGCACCAGATTCAAGACTGTGCCTGGACCTGCCCCATATGGTTTTCCTAACACTTTCCCTTCAGAATAAACCCACGTATCCTTTACAACACTGAGTCTTACTGCGGAGGCAAACTTAACACATACAGATAGGGAAGGAAAACACAAATGCCCAAAGCACAGGCCCAGAGAATGAAGAAGAGCAGACCACAGGAGAAGAGCAACACTCACCACCTACACCTCAGCCAGAAGGATGTAGACGGTAGGTGTCCAGGCTTGTCCACCAGGTGAAAAGTAAACCACTCCTGGAGAAATAAGTAATGGAGAAAAGAGATCGTAAGAGGATCTGGCTTTATATGCTGACAAATACATATAAAGCTATAGAATACTATTCCTTTCTGAGCAATGAAATAAAAATTAGCCCATTAAAAATGAAGTCAGAAAAAAATGGATTTCCTACTTTAAAAAAAGGCCTACCATTTATTCAGCATCAAATGTGTCAAGTACTTAAATTCTATTGTTCAAAAAAACTTTATAGTTATTTTTATCCCTATGTGAAAGATGGGGAAACTTAGTTTCAGAACATTTAAGTAACTTGCCCTAAATCCTTTCTCTTTCTACTGTATCTCAATGCTTCTTGAAAGATTTTTTTTTCTGCCCAGTATCTAAATCCCCTTCCTAAAATGAGGGAGTCCTATCATTGTCCAAAATGTGTCAGTAGGCAGAATGCCCCTCCCAATATGGAAGCTGAGAAAGTGAGACAATTTCTCTCCCTGAACTCATAAGCTAACTAGACTTGGCCAATCAAATATTTATACCTTGGACATTAACTCTAGAGCAAGTGACTTTAAAAAAAAAAAAAGTAGGAGGCAGTTTAGAGTTCATTAAATGGTAAAGATGTCACCTGGCACCCAGCGGGCAGCAGCAGTACCTAACATCTATTATTTACTACCAGGCTCTTCCTTCTCATGTGTGGATCACTTGGCAGTCATTCAACCAACAGATTCACTTAATCCTTGCCTCTGATGGACTGGATTATAGTTCAGCAAATATTTACTCCACCCACCCCTGCATTCCACTGTAGGCAGAATATACCTCCCAGCCCCATGGATGTTGTGCTTGGCCATATGTCATGCTTTGGTCAAAGGAACATTAGCCTACATGAAGCGCAGAGGCTTACATGTGCTTGTGTGGTTTGGCTTGATACTTATGCTTCAGGGATTTGCCATAAGACCATGCCCGAGGAAGCCTCTTCCCTTTCCCTGAGCCTAAGGAAGGACAGACATGCAGCACATAAGAACCCGGGTCAGCCTGGAGCTGAGCCCAGCCAACCTACGACCCAAAGCAGCACTAACCAGTTGTATATTGGGTTGGCCAAAAATTTGTTCTTGTTATTTTTTTCCATAAGATGACTCTAGTAGTGCTAGTTGTCTAACTTGATTCAAAACAATTTTGTTAGATTGTATTGTGACAGCTGTCATATCAGCATGCATTTAAAAAATACATATCAAAATTGGTGAATTTTTGTGTAGCCATTTTTTGTTGAAGATAGAAGAAAATACACAACATTTTTAGCATATGATGCTTTATTATTTTAAGAAAGGTAAAAAGCACAACAGAAAGGCCAAAAAAAATGTGCAGTATATAGAGAAGGTGCTGTGACTGATTGAACATGTCAAAAGTGGTTTGTGAATTTTTTTGCTGGAGATTTCTTGCTGGATGATGCTCCATGGTTGGGGAGAGCAGTTGAAGTTTATAGCAATCAAATCAAGACATTAATTGAGAACCATCAATGTTATACCATGCAGGAGAGAGCCGATATTCTCAGAATATCCAAATCAATAAAGTTAGTGGTGAAAATGAAAAATGTATCTTTTATTTTACAGGAAAAATTAAATGGACTTTTTGGCAAATCCAATATGTATTTGTTTCCTGGATCTGCAGTAGCGCATTACCACAAAGCTGGTAGCTTAAAAGAACAAAAATGTATTCTCTCACCATTTTGGAGACCCAAAAGCAATTTCACTGAGCCAAAAGCAAGGTGCCAGGAGGGCTGTGCTCTTACACAGAGTCTGCTTCCTTACCATTTCCAGCTTCCAGATCTGCATTCCTTGGCTCAGGGCCCCTTTCTCCATCTTCAAAGCCAGAGCACAGCATCCTCAAATCTCTTTCTATTGCCATCACATATCTTCTTCTGCCTTCTATGTCAATTGTCTCTCTGCCTCCCCTTTATAAGAATGCATATGATTGCTTTTGGAGCCCATTAGGGCAATCTACCCATCTTGAGAACCTTAACTCAATCACACCCGCAGGCCTCTTTTGCCACATAAGGTAACAATCACAGGTTGTGGGGATTAGGATGTGGATACCTTGAGAAGGCCATTATTCAGCCTGACACACCAGCCAAGCCCATCCAGGACCCATCAAACCGCAGCTAACCCACACATCCCTGAGAGTGATAAATAAATACTCAGTTTTAAACGCCTGAGCTTTGGGGTGATTCATTGTGCAACATTATTGTGGCAATAGCTGATTTAACATTTCATCCACTTTCTGGAGCCTTCCCCTCAATTTTCTGAGCTACTAGGCATCTACAATAAATTCCTATTGTGCCTAAATGAATTAGAATCAGCTTCTATTACTTGCAATCCAAACAAGTTACCTGACATACACTAACCATAACTGGAATAGCAAATGATAATACTGAGAATATAAATCACAAACTGGGTATTTTTCTTAGTACTTGTACCATAATGATCTGTTTAGAGAAAACTGAAAAAATAGAGAAATCTGCAGATGGGGAAACTTTGACATGACGTACATTAAGCCGTTAACACTTCTTGTCTAAACAAAGTAAACTAAATCAAAGCCCTAACCTTCAAATGAGGAGATAAGTAATTAAGATACATGTTTAACACAGAGAGCAGTTGTTAAAATGATCACAATAGTGAATGCTGTCCCAAAGAGGCAATGACAAGAACTCTGACAAGACTACTGAATCAAATTGGCATTTTTTCAAAAGTTTGTTTTAACTCCTTGTTATTCTATCCAAAAGAGATTCCACAGGTCGGAGAAGTGGCAATGAATTAATGTCATAAAAAAGGTATAGAGACAGCAGGAAATTGCAAACCATTAGTTAAGTCCTGTGATTCTTTGCCCTCATTTTACATCTTAAACAAAGTAAAAGAGGACAGTAGATGGAAGGTAACTTAAAAATGTGGTGCTCCGTAAAGGCCAGCCAAAAGAGCTTCAGGACATTTATTTGAAGTCAGGACATTAGTGCCAGGGTGAGTAAAGGGAATGTAATAGTTTTCCATTTTTACAAAGGGGCCTGACAGATCTATATCAAAGGAAAAGTGTCCAAGAGACAGAGTGATGGGATAATAGAAACTGGAATTAAAACCTGGCTTCCAGGGAGACAAAGAGCAATGATAACTTGGAGTGCTTCCAAGGTAACTCGGGAGGCATGTGTGGGAGCGAGGATCATGGAAGAACAAAGACGCCTCAGTATTGGGTGGATATAAGCAAAGATGACTCCTGCATTAGGAGACCTATGTCTGCCTTCTTGAAAACAAAGATCCCATGCTGCATTTCACTTGGAAGAATCAGAGCTCTTCCTTCCTGAGCCAATTGCTTAGAATAGAAAGGTCTTCTAAAGGACTTCTGACAAACAAACTAAGTTAATGTGACTAAGCCCCCTCCTACAAAAAAAGATGGACATCCTGGATAAAATATGACCCCCAAAATGCATAAATGAGTTTCAAATGCAGAAATAGAAATGCACGGGTGCTTTAAACAAAGAGAGACAGGGAGACAGAGAAAGACAGAGACAGCAAGTTCATAGAACAGGAGGCGTGAGCTAATCCCATAGCCTTCCAGCCAAATTGTACTCCCGATGTGGTCCTAGGGCCAGGGTGAGGGACGGGGCAAGGATCCCAAGAGGCAGGGAAGCTGGAACTAACCAGGCCTCCTGGATTAGGCCACAAGCCCCAAAGAACATCAGTAGGAAAAATCCGTTTTAAAAAATCATCCGTTAAATGGCCCCCACTTAACCATCTAGCCACATGGTTAACGCTTCATTACCTTTGCAAACCTCCCAATACCATTCTTTCAGCCAGTAGGTAATTCCTTGGTATGCCCACATACTTCTGCTTTCATTAGTTGCTATGTTTACCAGGAGTCAATAATATTGGATTCTAAACCTGTCATTGCCTGGGTACTTGTAATTGTAACTCTGTAATTTAATTAAATATTAAGAAAATTGATGGCATGTGAGCATGCAAGACAGGGTTTTACTGTTTCTATAGAAACAGTTTAAATTCTTTGAAAAGACTCGGTGAAGGTAAGATACTAAAAATATTGCTATCAAATTAGCTATGAATTAAAAAACTGATTAAGTGGGAGTCTTAGAAATTTAGAACTCTGCAGTCAGACTGATAAACAATGTCTTTAAGTTTCTTTCCACTACAAGTTCTTTAAAGAGAGTAGCATCAAAGATGATACATTACAGGTGTCATAAAACTTCAATAGCTGGCAAATGACAGATATTTGACACATTTTAAGGTAAAATAAATATTTAAGATATTTATATATTTTTAAATTCCCTACATTACCTCATAATAAAAATCTTTACTTAAAATTAAATTTTAAAAATAGTCATTATTGAATCAGTTTTTGAATGAAAGTCCGTGGACTGTATTATACTAAATAGATTTCTGACTTGGGAAACTCATTAAAATATCTTGGGTTATTTTTAAATCTATAAAATGAGGAGAGTAAAAAGATAGTCTCTGAGGATGCTTCCATCTGGTATATTCCACAGAGTTACTATTCTCCTATAAGAGTTAGCCTGTGTTGAGATTGGGGTTAAATTTAAGCAAAGAATCTAGTACTCCTGGCAAAGGAACTTACTTCCCTTTGGTTGTCAGAAGACACAGCACTGCAAATAACAGAGGAGGCACCTGGGAATAAAAGATAGTCAAGTAAATAAAAGAACAAATTTAAAACTCACTAATCCAAGAAATGCAGAGTTAAGATTGAAATCCTAGCCTGGTACCAGCATTAAGCAAGCTTTTTGTCTTTCCCCCACTACAACAGTGCCAATTAAGAACAGAGCGTGGGCTGAGAGAGGTGTATAATAGAAAATGCTGACAGAATCTTAACTCTAACAGGCAGAAGAGAGTGGCTTTAATAAGGTGTCTGAAAGCAAAGGAATTTTTTAAGGAATGAGGAAAAGGGGAAATTACTAAGCAAGATGAGAGGGACCGGAGGTAGGGTTAAGAAGCTGTCACGGGAGCCCTGGGCAGAGCAGAGCTGAATCAAATCATGCGCTAAGCCAGTCCCCTTCCCTTGTTTCAGGCCCCACTCCATCCCCCGCTGGCTCGTTCTGGCTCATTCCTGGCTGAACTCTGTCCTACCCCAAAAGCCAGTGACCTAACCATGAGTCTGCACTGCCACCCACTCCCTAGGACTTTGCCCTGTCTGCACACAGAACAAACGTCCAAGTGATAAAGACATTTTAAAATAAAATCATATTTGATGTAGTATCTTCTAAAGTCTCTTCAGTATGAGTCAGGGCAAATTAAGTTAAGAAGGCATTTCAAGTGGAATATCAAACCAAAGGAAACTTTAAATGATATTGTGCAATATGATCACCCTGAAATACAGTGGGACTCCTCCCTGATACTGCTTTGAGGACTGTCTTTTACTTTTTATTTTGGAAAAAAAATTTAAGTGTAGGTAATAGGAAAATGAACCCCCATGTAGCCATGATCTGCTTCAATAATTATCAGTGTATGGCCAATCTCGTTTCATCTGCACATCTTCCCATTTTCCCCATTCCTCCAATGGATTATTTTAAAGAAAATCCATGCAGCAAATTATTTCATCCATAAGTATTTGGGTATGTATCTCTAAGAGACACCTGTATTTCCTACAATATCACTATCATACCTCAAAAATAACAATAATTCCTTAATCATAAAATAGTCAGTGTTTAAATTCTTCAGGGTATTTTTAAAACTGTAAGTCATGCAGTAGAGCACAAAGCTGAGAGTACTACCAATTATTCTACTAGTAGAATACTATTACTAGGAAGAGTGAGGTAAAATCAAACCACCAACCTTGAGACACACACAATCACATCATAAATGCTCCCTAAGCCAAAAGCCTGCAGTCAGCAGCCAGACCACACCAACTCCTGCCTCGTCCTGTACACGCCCTCCCCCCCTCACCCCAGCTTTAGTCTACTGTGGTATATCTGTTTCTCTAAGGACACTGCATATGACACTCATTTTACAACCAATTGCTTAAAAAATTGAGGGGAATTATTAATTCCCGCAGCGCTGTAGCAAGGCCTAGACTCTGTGACACAGAAAGGCTGGTAGTAAACAATCACAGAGCACTAAGTAAGGCTGCTGGAGAGGGCCCATTTGCAGAAATGAAGATGAAAGAATGACTCTCGGTGGATGGATAACAGTGAAGAAAAGGGGCTCTTGGGTTGGACAGTCTGGGTTCTAATTCCAGCTCCAGTTTACATGCTGCGTAAACTTAAACAAACTGCTTATTTTATTTGTACCTTAGTGTCCATGTTAAGTGAGGTCAATAGCAAGATTTATCTGAGACTGATGTTGAAAATGAAAAGGGATAATGCATAAAAATATCTGGATGATCAACTACCCTTGATACAGGACTTCTAGTGCTAAAACAGGGACAGTACTGGACAAACTGGGCTGGTTGGTCACTCTAGAAAAGAGTATCTGGTACACGAAAAGTACTCAATAAACATTAACACTTACCAGTGAGAGTAGCAATTGAGGTAGAAGTAGTACTTTAGTTCCTAATCAAAGGAGATGATAATAGCTTATTTCCCAAACCATTCCAAAATAGAATCTGCTCTCTCTATATCTAGTGATCTCCCCAAATTTGGAAGCGTTCAAACACATTGAAAGGGAATATGTGTCCAATTTAGTGGACCCGATCTATGGTTCCAAAACCTAACTGGATCAATGGACTTTCCTTAAAATGAGCATCTGCCTGGGTCCCTTGACTTAACATATTTTATTTGGGACAGGGAGCTCTATATCCTGATTAAAGTTCCTTGGTTGATTCCAACAGCAGCCAAGTTAATTACTTCCAAAATTTCTTCTAATCCTCAAGTTTTATGTTTCAAAAAATTTCTAAAATTCTCTGATTTCAAATCCAAAAATATATATTAGATTCCCAGGAGGACCAGACATGTAAGTCTTAAAACTTGCCCCAAATGAAACAAAACCTTACCCATATGTTTTGGGGATGTTTTATGGGTTTTGAGGTGAGTTGTTATTGGGATGGGTTTCCAACATTTAGAGGAGGTTCCACTTTTGTTTTAACTGAATAAAGTGAAAAATCACACCATCTGCTTCTGAGCCCCTGGTGGGTTTATACAAGGAGATTCAATCATATCAGACAAAAATGAGTAACTGACTGTCTGATTCCTCTGACAAGTGACACAACTCTGTCCTGTTATCAAGCCTGTAGCAAGAGACTGGCTGTGACATTGAAGACAGTGGTGAATGTTTCAGGAGCTGTCTTGCCTTCAGGGAAAGGGAGGGGTGTAAGTGATTTATACCAGGTAATACAGCAAGCCAGCAGGCATGCCGGAAATGGGATCTGCATCTCCCACTTGCCAGTCCGCAGTCCATGTACTACAACCTCAGGCAGGATATGGAAAAGCCCCTTACCTGAGCCAAGAAGCAGACAGAGGAGAGGGACTTCCATTCAGAGGTTCATAAATGCTGCTCTGAGAAAAGGAAGAAAATACCCCTTTCATGGTCAATCAAACCTAAACCAAAGTGAGGGCATGAGGAAGTGTTATCTATTTTTATAAGATGAAAGACCACTGTATATTTACTCACTTCCTGTCAGTACCACAAAAGGGCTTGTTTTCCCAACCATTCTTCATGCCTGGTCTCACACAGTGCTACTCAGAAGGCAGATTAGCACAAGAAGATCAGGGGTGATTCCTATAGCTGGCCTAGAAAAAGGAGAGATTGGCCATTTTCTTTATGAAGACATAGAGTGTTTGAGTTGATTAATTTCTGAGTGCATGACTCAATGCAGAAACTTCAAAGGTACAACAAGCAAAGTATTAAATGTCACTGGAGGGCCTAAAAAAAAGATAATTTCTTTTACCCAAAATCTTAACCTATTCCTAGGAAATAATTCCATCTCTTTAGGCTGAAACTGTTTGTATGTAGCTATATATTTCTTTTCAAAATATTTTCATCCTTTTCACTTCTATTCTTTGACATGTGGTGATCAAATCCCTCAAGGGTATGAATCAAGCCTGCCTTTACACACACACACACACACACACACACACACACACACACACGTTCGAGATACTGACTGCAGCGTTCCACACTCAAGGTACTTGATTAATATTTTGGTGTTATTCAATTATAAAAATAAATAAATGTACTAAATAATCTATATAATTAACTATAATTTTAAAATTTCTAGACTGTATGACAATAAATAGGTATTTTAAACTAAGGGCATGTGTGGAGGAAGAAAACATGCATTTATTTACCTTTCATACCTCAAAAACTAGATAAAATAATGGTCTAATTATTTATAGGCTTTTATGTTTTTCTATATTCCTTTTTAATATGTATAAAATTACTCCATGTTTATTTAAGTATATCTATTTTGTAATTCTAATTATTTTTCATTGTGTTATAACAGCAATCTTCATAATGAGAATATAATAGTGCCTTTTCCAGAACCTAATAGTATATATACACATGTAACAGGTATTTTTTTTTTACCATTGTTCAGCACGCACATAATGAACATCTGTTTGCTTCAAAATCCAAAACAGAAATAAATGGTTACAAAGCCAACAAGTATGAATCAAAGTCTACACACATAGTGTGCAAGAAACAGTACTTCCCTTTTTTATAACTCAACTTGAATTCTGACTCCAAGGGCCCTTTTTCTCTGAACAGGTAAAACCTCAACCCTTCCCCCAGTGCCAAGAAAAAGGGAAGGTGGAGAGACACCAGTTCAAACCAGTTGGACCTACATTTATTTCTTTTTTAAGTATATTTTATTGATTATGATATTATAGTTGTCCCAATTTGTCCCCTTTTTCCAGGTACCCTCTTTCCTCCAGTGATACCCACCCTGCTTAGTTCATGCCCATGGGTTGTGCATGTAAGTTCTTCAGCTTCCCTATTGTCTTTACTGTTCTTAACATCCCCCTGTCTATTTTGTACCTACCAGTTATGCTTCTAAATCCCTGTACCTTTTCCCCCATTCTCCCCCTTCCCACTCCCAGCCAATAGCCCTCCAAATGATCTCCATATCTATGATTCTATTCCTGTTCTATTGTTTGCTTAGTTTGTTTTTATTTTTAGATTCAGTTGTTGATAGTTGTATGTTTTTTGTCATTTTAATATTCATAGTTTTGATGTTCTTCTTTTTCTTAAATAAGACCCTTTAACATTCCTTATAATAAGGGCTTGGTGATGATGAACTCCTTTAGCTATACCTTGTCTGGAAGCACTTTATCTGCCCTTCCATTCTAAATGATAGCTTTGCTGGATAGAGCAATCTTGGACCTACATTTATTTCTTACACTACAGTAGTGATCACCTTTCACCAAGTCAGGGTTGAGCCTTAAACATGGAATTGAGACTCTAAGGGTAACAGGGGTATAGAAAAGACAAAGCAAGACTTGGGTATGGTGGGTGCAGGGGAAAGAAGAACAAACACCAAAGAGGGAAACTTCCAAACTCTCATTTAAAGCATAGTCCATTAAAATGATCTCATTTTATGTTTTTATTGAACTTACTAGGGTGACATTGGTTAATAAAATTATATAGGTTTCAGGTATACAATTCTATAGCACGCCATCTGCATATTGTATTGGGTGTTCACTACCCCAAGTTAAGTCTCCATTCATCACCATTTATCCCCCCTTTTCCTTCTTCTACCTCCCCCCAACCCCCTTTCCCTCTTGCCATCACCATACTGTTGTCTGTTTCAAGGAGGATTTTTTTCTGTGCTTAATCCCTTCACCTTTTTCACTCAGACTCCCAGACCCCCTCGCCCCTGAAAGAAGTCAGTCTGTTCTCTGTATCTATGAATCTGCTTCTATTTTATTTGTTATTTTGTTCATTAGATTCCACATATAATTGAAGTCATATGTCACTTGTCTTTCTCTTACTGGCTTATTTCACTTAACATAATACTCTTCAGGTCTGCCCATGCTGTCACAAAATGTAAGAGTACCTTCTTTTTCATGGCTGAGTAATATTCATTGTGTAAATGTACTGTGAACCCACAAAGTCCTGAAGACTGTGCAAAGGATTTATTTGATCTTTTCTTCTGAGTTGTCTTTCCTTCCACATGGGGATCTCCTCAGAAGAAATTCTAGGAATTCCTGCTTTCTCTGGATCCCTTCCATGTTCTTAAAACCATGAATGTCAATCAAGGTCTGTCTTTCTTGGGTAGAGGAAGAACCCTGTAGTTCAATGAAGTTGAAAAAGTACATCTTTAGCATCTTTTAGAGTTCAATGAGACATCTTTATCTTGGTAATGTTAACTCTCTTTTATATCTCCACTTGGATGCATGTTATGCAAAGTCAGTGTTTATTTACTATAATTAACAAAGCCCTTCTTTCCACCAAGAAGAAGCTGAAGAAAAAAATCCTATCCTGACACATATAGGCAGAAAAGAAATGGAAGATAAGGAAGTTAGTTGCCTACTTTGTACTCAGTGATTTATAAAACAAAGTTGATTAACATAGTAGCATGTTCTCAAAGGGTTCACAATCTAGTGAAAAACACAGACACAAATATCTTGCCACAATATGAGTACTCTCTAAAAAGAATTTTTAAATTGCAGTGGAATTACAGATTGAGACTGAATGCAGTTATTTCTGCCTAAAGGTATCTGAAAAGACTTCATAAAGGAGTGATATTTCAATAAGCCTTTAAGCGTGACTTGGAGATGGCAAGTAAAGACAGTGGATGGCAAACCACAGGTGCAATGCATAAAAGGATTAAACCACATAACATGTTTATAGGTGCTCAAGTAGAACAGTGAGACTAAAATACAGGGGTGATCATGGAGAGGAATGGCAATATGGAAAGATAGGTCGTGACCAGATTTCATGTAAGTGATCCCTGTACAATTGCGCAATTCTGACACCTTAGAAATAGTCCATCATAAAAGGCTCTCTGGTCCTGAACTAGAGATATGTAGAGCTAAGATATGAACTGGAGTTCCATCCCAAAGTCACAGAGCAAAGAAATAATTACGAATATATATACCTAAATTGCTGACCTGCCTCCTGGTCTATGCATATTAAAGAACACACTATCTCTTCCTAAGTCCTCATTCCATATTTTTCCCATTAAAGTTTACAAGCTTCGTGATCTTCTCATTAAACTGAGGAACATCTTTCCACCTCACTCTCCAGCTCCTCTCAAGCCAACTATCCCTCCTCCAATGGATGAATTTAAATTCAGCATCCATATCCTCATTAGAAAAGGTAGAAATGAGGTCTTTCATTTTGATTTTTCTCCTCAATTTGCCAATGATGAGATTGGAAGAAACTGCTCTTGCAATAGATATTGATGCCTCATCTTCCTTTATATTTAGTTTCTAACAATTTCAGTCAAAACCCAATAGCCAGAAAGCAAGGATTGGAATAGCCAAGCATCCAGTTGTATGAATGTTTATGCCAGTTCAATATCTGATATTCTTCTTTTTTTCCAAGATAACAGAATGATTGCCCAACCAAAAATCAATAAGCTTTTTTGAAGGGAAAAAGCTAAACACATTACAGAGTTAGGTACTAATTGTGGGGGCAGACTGCTATTGATGACAAGATTCTCCCAAAAAAAAGAAAAAAAAAAAAAAAAACAGAGTGTTCCTCTTGTAAAGTCCAGCCATTGCTAGTTTCTCATATGCATTTGTGTTTGTGTGCTGTAAGCATGGATGTTTAAAGTGTGGGGTTAAAGAAACTACTTTTTCATGATTTGTATATTTGTTTTTTTCATGAGTTTATTATTTTATCACTGTGTGCTACTCTCTATGTGAACCTCTCCTAGACAAAGTTGGGGGAATAGGGAGGAAGCTACATGTTGCTTTGTTCACGCAACTTCCCAACATTTCCACAACTGATAACCTTGGACCAATGACATTTTCAGTTGATTGCTATTGTAAGCTGAATTAACTTATCCAAGTTTGGGTGCACTCTCATTTTCTTTACTCAAGAAACTATCGCCGGACAAGATGGAGGCATAGGTGGACACACTGTGCCTCCTCTCACAACCAAAATCAAGGACAACAAAAATTTAGAACCAAAAAAAACAACCACAACACATAGAAAATTGAATTGTATGGAAGTCCAACAACGATTCATCCAGATGGCTAAGAGGGGCAGAGTTGATGGCTGGTGGAGATCATGGCAGGAAAAAGCAGTGGCTAGTGGTCTTGGACGTACAGATGGCAGTTACCAGGCACAGGGAAGGAACAAGTAGCCCATGCAAGGAGCACAAGGTGGGAAATAAAGCCTAAAAGTACCAATTGAAAACACTTGTGGGGGCTGACGTACTGGGAGAGACTCCCAGCCTCACAGGAGAGTTTGTTGGAGAGACCCACGGGGTCCTATAACATACACAAGCCCCCTCACAAAGAAATCAGCACCAAAATGGCCCAATTTGCTTGGGGAAAGCAGCAGAAGGGACTGCAATCAGAGGGAGTGCGGAGGAAGCCCCACTGTTCCCTCCCGGACCCCGCCCCCACATACAGCATCACAACCCAGCAACTGGGCTGCTGCACCCTGGGAACACCTAAGGCTCCACCCCTCACTATGTAACAGCCATGACCAGACCCCCCCCCCAAAAAAAAAGGCTCAAATGGGAGAATAGATCAAAGCCCCAGAGCCAATTCATCTAAGCAACCAAGAGATAGCCAACCTATCAGATGCACAGTTCAAAGCACTGGTGATCAGGATGCTCATAGAATTGGTTGATTTTAGTCGCAAATTATATGAAAAAATGAAGGCTACAATAAGTGAAATGAAGGAAAACCCACAGGGAACCAATAGAGATGAGAGGAAAACTGGAACTCAAATCAATGGAGTGGATCCGAAGGAAGAAAGAAACAACCAAACATAAAAGAATGAAGAAACCAGAATTCAAAAAAATGAGGAGAGGCTTAGTAACCTCCAGGACATCTTTAAATATTCCAACATCCAAATTATAGGGGTACCAGAAGGGGAAGAGGAAGAGCAACAAGTGGAAAACTTATTTGAACAAATAATAAAGGAGAACTTCCCCAATCTGGCAAAGGAAATAGACTTCCAGGAAGTCCAGGAAGCTCAGAGTCCCAAAGAAGGTGGACCCAAGGAGGAACACACCAAGGCACATCATCATTACATTAGCCAAGATTAAAATGAAGGAGAGAATCCTAGAAGCAGCAAGAGATAAGGGGACAGTCACCTACAAAGGAGTTCCCATCAGACTGTCAGCTGATTTCTCAAAAGAGACCTTGCAGGCAAGAATGGGCTGGAAAGAAGTATTTGAAGTCTTGAAAGGCAAGGACCTACATCCAAGATTGCTCTATCCAGCAAAGCTGTCATTTAGAATGGTAGGGCAGATGAAGTGCTTCCCAGATAAGGTCAAGTTCAAGGAGTTCATCATCACCAAGCCCTTATTATATGAAATGTTAAAGGGACTTATCTAAGAAAAAGAAGATAAAAAATATGAACAGTAAAAAGACAGCAAACTCACAAATATTAACACCCACACCTAAAAACAAAAGCAAACTAAGCCAACAGCTAGACCAGGAACAGAAACACAGAAATGGAGATCACATGGAGGGTTAGCAACAGGGGAGTGGGAGGGGGGGAGAGGGGGAAGTTACAGAGAACAAGTAGCATAGATGGTGGGTAGAAAATAGACAGGGGGGGGGCAAGAATAGTGTGGGAAAAGTAGAAGCTAAAGAACTTATGACACATGGACACAAACTAAAGGGGGGAATGTGGGTAGGAGGGGGTGTGCAGGGTGGAGGGGAATGATGGGGGAGAAATGGGACAACTGTAATAGCATAATCAATAAAATATATTTAAAGAAAGAAAAAAGAAACTATCTACATGGTAATTGAGATAATTTTTATCAAGAAAACTAGTTTTTTGAAAGATAAAAAGAAAATTATATATTATTAAAACTAAGAAAAGATTTTAAGGGCTATTGATCAAAGTTTTGTAACTAGCT
The DNA here is from genome assembly GCA_004027475.1 of Anoura caudifer. Lineage (NCBI taxonomy): Eukaryota > Metazoa > Chordata > Mammalia > Chiroptera > Phyllostomidae > Anoura > Anoura caudifer. Next base: position 225,107 of record PVKU01001926.1, on the reverse strand, counting down.
TCTAACCATCCCTTATTATAAGCAGAGTTGGAAAAAATATTTGGAGAGAGTATCAGTGCAATCTTAAAAATAAAAAAGGCTTTATCCACCATAACAATTGTTGAACACAGAAACACCTTCCCTAATGTAACCAGCTCAGCTAAGCACATTTCCATTTATCTATGATTGTGCCTCAGATGGGTAAACAAAATCCTAAACATAAAGGGTTCCTGATTTTCTCTTTTTTCCTGGTAATTTGTTTTTGTATAAAATACATCTTTGACTATTGCAATACAAAGTAACAATTGTAACAATAGGCAAAACTGGTCATCTCAACACACCACTTCTCTGATACAGTTCGGATGGGACCAACTGTCCAGCTCACTCTGGAGAGTGGCTGACAACTGCCAACAACCCTAAAATAGTCCAGACACTGCCACCATTACAAAACAAAGTAGTAATTTAGAAAGCATTGGAGCGATATAAAATAAAATCTTTGATGTGCAGAAAGCAGTGGATTTAATCATGAGCAATACTTGCACAATTGGGTAGTTTAGAAGTCTCATAAAATAGCCCTAAAAGGGTTTGCCTGATCCTAAACGTGGGACAGCTAGGGGTAAAAGTGTCCTGGAATTACAACATCAGAATTGGCTGCTACCCTGGCTGCCTGACAGACTGAGCCTTGTATAACCAAATACAAAATTGTTCAGTTCCTAGAGACCACCATAGAGATGACAGTTCAAGCCTTCATTTTATAGGAGAGGAAACTGATTCCCAGAGTCTGGCAGACTTGTCCAAAAATCACCAAAAGCTAAAATCCCCCATTCATTCAACCCTCTAATTGGATGTGGCAAATACAATGGTAAATAATACATACTCCCTATTCTCATTCATTCATTCAATATTATGTGTTGAGTGTCTACTATATGCCAGATACAATGCTACAAGTATATGTCTACTGGGAAAACAGATGATACAATAAATAATATTAGTATCTATTTTCTCCCTTTTGAAATAAAATACTGATAGTTCTCACTGTAGAAGTAATATATGCCATTGATAGAAATTTGGAAAACTACAGAAAAGTTGAAAGTAGGAAAAAGATCACCTACTACCATTGAAAACCACTTTCAATGTTTAGTGTATTTCTTGTCAATCTCTTTCTCAAGTATAATTTTCATTTGATCTTCCTTTATTTCCTTTCGAGCAGCTGTGATCGTCCCGCATGTACAATTATATATCTTACCGTGTAGCATTTCCTCATGTTATTACAGACTCTTTGTAGTCATCACTCATAGCAGCTGCAAAATGTCCTAAAATGGATATAATCATCTATCCAGTGCTATTCCCACTTTGGGGAGGTTATGTATTTATAAATTATTAGCATATTTTTTAAATGTTTCCATATTTTAGAATATTACCTTTGGAAATCAATTTATGAGTGATATCTCAATTTGCTCCATGGGGGTTTTTAGGTTGTTTCCTAAAATTTCCAGAATTATGATGGGAGTCAGAAGGTGTGACCCTCCTGGAAACATATCATCTAATGGTGTTTTGACAGGACGCTTTTACTGCCACTAAGACTGTGGTCATTGTACAGAGTCTCTGTCGCTCAGACACCACTGGCCTGCCCACTGCCTTCTCACCATTCAAGGTGCAGTATTCTTAACCATTGATTAGATTAGGGCAGCTTATCCTGCCTTGTGAAATTATCTGTCATGAGGGTAGTAGAAAGTTCCCCACCTTTTTGAGTACCTCAATTTTATAGTGGGACACCCAGTTAAATTTAAATTTCAAATAAACAACAAATAAAATTATTCATTTTAACTCTAAAATTCAAATGTAACTTGGTATCATATATATTTACATTATAAATCTGGCAATCCTATCAACTCTGCCCCTTGCTAGTTGTTAGACTTGAGTAATTTTCTTACACCTCTCAATCTCTTCTGGAAAATGAAGAGAATAACATTCATCTTGCAGGATAAATGAAACTCACAGACAGACATAGAAAAATGCCTTCTTCTATTCCTCCACTCTGAATTTCATTCCTCTTCTTCTTTATCTACCGCCTCCCCAGCTCTGGGGCACACCTGATTTTATCCCACTTCACTATAGATCTGGGACTCCCAGCCTAGTCCCCTACCCCATATCCTTGCACTCTTGAGTTTGAGGCTAGTTCCAGGAAGTGGCTCACAACAAAACCTGGCTCCAGAGCAGCTGGAATAACACAATTCAGTGTGATAGTGAGTGCTAAGGAGACATATTACGGGGCTACATATAGTAGAGAGACCTAACCCAGACCATGGAACCAGGGAAGGTCTTCAGAAGGATGCAATACCTGAACTGAGACTTAAAGGATGAGAAGGAGCTGGCAAGGAATGGGGGAAGGGCAGGTGTGTGCAGTCCTCAAGGCAAAGAGAACAGCATGTGCAAAGACTCAAAGGTTCCAAACTGTCATGGAATTGACAGAGAAGAACAAAAAAGTGCTGAGAGAAGGTGACTAGCTCATCCAAGGGCCTGTGGGCCATGTTGGATCATTGGATTTATCCCAAGAACAGTAGTAACCATGAGCTAGAGGGGCAAAAGATTAAGCAGAGGGGTTATATGACCTACTTTACAAATAAGAACAATCCTTCTGGTTGCGTGGTGAAGACTATAAGGAAGACAAAACTGGTAACAGAGAGATGAGTGCTAAGGATTGTTGCATTAATTCAGTCAAAAGATGAGAGCCATGGTGGATAGATTACACATCCCTCATGCCTTGATAAAGGGGAAAAGGAAAAGATTCGAAGTGGGTGCCTGAGATGAGGCAGGACAGAAAAGGGCAGCAAGAACATCCTGGACAGTTTATAATCCTGCTTCTGTGTATCAGCAGGATCTTCTACTTGCTTATAAGGAAAAACCTATTCCATGGTTGAAACAAAGTGAAAAATTTACATGGTACCTATAAACTCCAGGGGACTTATGTCCACACAAAAACTGCACATAAATGTTTATGGTAGCTTTACTCAATATTTCCAAAACTTGGAAGCAACCAAGAAGCCCATCAGTAGGCTAATGGACAAAAGGTGGTACCTCCAGACAGTGGGATGTTATTCAGAGGTAAAGAGAAACGAGCTGTCAAGACTCAAAAAGACATGGAGGAAACTTAAACACATATTCCTAAGTGAAAGAGGCCAATCTGAAAAGGCAACATACTGTATGATTCCAACTATATGACTTTCTAGAAAAGGCTAAACTATGGAGACAGTAAAAAATCATCAGTGGTTACCAGGAGTTAAGGAGGAGGGAAGGATAAATAAGTAGAACACATGAGATTTTGAGCACAGTGAAACCACTCCATGTGATACTATGATGGTAGTTACAGGTCCTCAAACATTTGTCAAAACCTACAGAATGTACAACACAAAAAATAGACCCTAGTGTAAACTATAAATTTTAGGTGAAAATGATTTGTCAAGGTAAGTTGATCCATTGCAACAACTGTACCACTCTGTGTACATGAGAGTTGATGGTGAGACAGGTTATGAATGTGTAGGTGCAGGGGCTATATGGAAACTCTGCACTTCTTGCTCCATTTTACTATGCACCTAACACTGCTCTAAAAGTAGTCTATTCGTTTTGCACACACACACACACACACACACACACACACACACACACAGAGGAACAGAGCTGGCTTTAGGACTAGCTAGATACAGAGTTTAGACCAGTGTTTTAAGGACCAGGTCTCTCTCACTCTCCATCCCTGGTTCTAAAGCCTCTGTGTGCACTGCGTTCTCAGACTCCACTTGCTACCATGGTGGCTGCAGCATGCCTGGACCCTCCATCCCTCACACTCTAAAACCAGTGGAAATGAAGATCTCCTTCCAGTCCTTAGTGGTCCTAGTAAATAATTCAGTGCATCTAACAAGCATGATGGGATCATATCATCCTGAATCAATGTGGCCAGGTCTGGAACATGTATTGAGGACAGAGTCAGTTCTATGGGGACCTCATGGACTGAGATGGGGAGGAATGAGCCCCAGACAAAATCTGGGGGTTGTTACCAAAGCAGGGTCAGTCCATGCTGGATAGGTACAAACAATAAAGATCCGCTATACCTTGTTCATCTTGAATTTTGGAAACCCAAAGTAAGGCTGAAGAGAATGCTTCAGCAAGAACACGGTGATAGAAGAGAACCCAAATATGAAGCCAGCCTGTACCATGTATGGCAAGGGATGGATGATTGTCAAAATCTTTAACTGGTATGGTACAGGGACTGACAACTCAGAACGAATGTCAACTGTTAGGTCTGTCAGTGGGAGCTGGCCCACACCAGCCCTGCCTGGGAAGGCTGCACTATTCATCAGGTTGGGGTTGATGGAATCAGTACTTAGGAGTCTCCAAACCAAACAAAATGGAATGCTCTGGGGGCTTAGAGAAGGAAGGAAAAAAGCAAAGGCGGAAAGCACAGAGATCATCTTACAGAACTAATCCTTTTCAAATGGCTTCAAAATAATTCAAGCTGAGGATTCAATTCTGTTATCCTTTCCTTCATTTTCCTTTCAAACCTGGAACTCATGCAGGCCAGACACATTTAATTAAATAAGAAATTTAACGTTAGAATTGACAAGGGATGGTGATGCCTTACACAGTTCCAGTTTTCCGAGCAAATATTCACAGGGAGCATAGAACACGTTTTCTACCTTTTTCTTTTTACATGAGCAAATGATCCTCTAAGGTAATTACTCCATGTACCACCCCTGCTGAATGTGTACACATGAAATCATGTCAAAATTGAATTTTGTTAAATCAAGCCATATTTCAAAAGTAGCCCAAACATAGATCCCTCTTGGTAAAAAGTATAATTTAATTTCATAAAGCGAATTGGAATCCTGTGTTTGGGACACCTAATTTACAAAGGGTCATAAATAAGGGATCATAGAGCAATAAGTATTGATTGAGGGTTGACCCACATGCCTAGCATCAGGCTGATAAAGAGAGAGGACACCAAAAGAAATATAAAAGCATATTTCCTGCTGTTGTGAAACTCACAACTTTATTAGGGACTAAAGTCCTTTACACAAATGGAACATTTAAAGAAGAAAATAGAAACATATAAGAGCAATATAGGTGCTGAGTGGTGTAATACATCCTGTCAGGGCCAGAGAGACCAGAAGGAAAAAGATTCTGTTCATAAAATGCTTCAGCAACCTCAGATAAAACTCTGTGATGAACACACAGCCAGGATCCACTCGAGAGGTGGTGCAATCCAAATTACCCCCCTGGGACTGCAGGCTCTCATCTCAGGCCTGCTACCAACTCACTCTTCTGCCTTTGGCAAATTACCTCGCCTTCCCTGCAAAATGAGAGAAGCACTCAAGCCCTATTCTTTAGGGCTGGTAAAGAATAAATAATAAAGAAATGGGAGACTCAGTAAAAGATGAGGGGCTAATAAATCCTGACTAGTTAGTGCCCGGCCCCAAACGGAATGCTACATGGAACATATGGCATCTCAGTTTGTAGGCGGTTATGTATCGCTGATTTGGTTGAATTTGTCAGAGAGGTGAAAGGGTCTGCTTACACAATCTGTTATTAATTACTGTGAAGGATATTTGCAACATGGAAATGCAGATAATTTCTCAGATTAAGTGCAGACGTCTGCCCCTATTGTAATATGAAAGCATAATTGTCATTAGCTTTCTATGTTTCCATGTTTTTCTTACATTGAAAAGGAAGAATAAAGTACTGCAATTAAATATTTTGACTAACACCATGATTAAAGGGCTATTTATGCTGCAGGAGTGGTTTCTAAAACACTTTTGTGCACTTTCAACTTATCATACAAGTCATATGGGGGTAGGGTAGTTTTTTTTTAACACAAATTTACTTTTTTTAATTTTTTTTTATTAAAGAAGGTCCCTGCACCCTCTGATTGGCTCACCTCTGACTGATCCTGCTGTCCAGTCCCTCCCCCTCCACCTTACCCGCATAGCCCCCCAGTATTTTCATATTTTTGATAAAGTGTAACAGACCTCGTATGTGAAGACTGTATATACCAGAGGTTAATTCGACAGGCTCTGGAACCAGACTGCAGAGTGTTGATTCTTGTGTCATTGATTCCTAGCCATTCACACATACAACCTGTGCCTCAGTTTCCTCACCTGCACAGCGGGAATCACAGCATCCCTTTCACGTGGTTGCTGTGAGAAAAGATGAGTGCTGCGGTAACTGATAACTCAGCCGTTCCCTACGTTTTATATTCTCTGTGTAATAAGAAGGAAAACAAGATATTTTAAAATTTGGCCTCTGGGACCACTTCATAAACCTCTTAATGAATCTTTCAGCCAGGGCTGGGTCCATTCCAATCTATATTTCCCATAGCCACCAGTGGAATGTAGGTAAAATGCATGTTTGATTATTTAAGTCTTTCAAAGGAGACTTTTCAAAGGCTCCCATTACTTAAGATAGATTTCAAGCTCCTTAGTGCTGCATAAGATGCCTTCTATGGCCTAGCCCTGTCCACCTCAATGGCTAGTCTCTCCTGACTGCCAGCCTGGAGCTTGACCCACTGACATCAAACCACTTACAGGTCCTGCAATTCACCAAGACATCTGTCACTGCTCAATCTTCATCCACCCTACTTCCTCTGCTGTAATTCTTCCTACCTCGAAACTGGATTAACTCCAACTTGGCCATTAAACTTCAGCTCAGGGATTGCCTACTGCAGAAAACCTCTCCCTAATTCCACAACCAGCTGGGTCTCCCCTGTAGTACCCTAACATCCTGTGTATCTCTTCATCATTGTAGTATAATGTAATGATTAAGTGTTCAAATTATGGAGATAGACTACATAGGTTTGAATCCTGGCTTGGCCACTTATTTGTAGTGTGATGCTGAGCAAGTTTCTTAAAATGTTGTGCCTCAGTTTCCTTATCTATAAAATGGGGTTAATAAAAGTATCTACCTTATGGGAATATTGGAATGAATTAATTAATTAAGGGCTGTAGTATTAAAGGTTTACTATAGTGCATGGAAGTATATACTTGATACTGTTAATGCCATATTATATTTAATTTTCCACTTATGTGCATCTGGCCCCCTGAACTATGAGCCACTGCTATTAAGCATTGTTTCTTATTCATTTTCTTAAATTTCCAATACTTAGAAAAATTTCTAGCATTGTGTTCATCAGTTCTCCTCTCCTTCCTGGATATATAATTAAAATACATTTCCCACATCACTCTTGCATCTACCTACTTCCAGCCTAGAACATGTGTTACTGAGTTCCATCCAATACAACACGAGTTCATATAAGACACAGCATTACCAAACTTGGCTATAATAAGCCCAAATAATCTTTCAAAGGTTATTTCTCTATTGATGTGGCTAGAAGCAAAGAACTCTTATACCTCTGAATATGGTGGTGCCACAAGATGGAAGAGATCAAATCCCTGGGTCACCCTCATAAGGTCAGCAGTCTCGGCAGGAACATTCACATTGGACTTAGTGAGCAAGAAACAAACCACTGTGCTCAGCTTTTGTTCCATAATTAGCATCATTTACCTTGATTAATACATAAGGGGTTCAATTAAATTTTGTTGACGTGAGTGAATGAATGACTGACTCAAAAACCAACTAAGAAATTTTTAAATATGATGAAACTCATGAGCAGTAAAGGTAACACTAAGAATAGAACAAGATGGCTTTAAGAGTTAAAGAAGCCTAGAGACAAGACAGGATAGGAAAACACAAACCATGTGAAGCATCCCTACTACTTCTGCCCCTGCCCCAGTCAAACAGAATTCACTTTGCCTGTTCTCTGGCCACCTTTCGTCGAACAGACATTTTTTTTTAAAAAGTCATAAACAAAGAAGAGTCCAAGATGAAGTTTTTCCTTCTGCTGAACAACTTTATGACTCCTAGGCTTAGACAATATAGCACTGGGGATTTCAGGTGAAATGATCGAGGTTCTTTAATAGGTATTTATAGGCAGCTTCCCAAGGGGGATAGAAAATGTAGCCCTGGAGTTTAATCTCATCTATTTTCAGAGACTATTGAAAATTGGATTGCTGGTAATGGACCATGACTACCTACTATTCTCAAGTGCTCACATTACTTACCTATTTTCCCTGAGGCATCAAAAATTATACAGGGGAAAAAAAGAGAAAAAGACTTCTCCAAAATGGAGACAGGAAAGGAGTCTCCATAGCATCAAAGAGTTGTTGAGTGTAACAGTCTTTGAGAAGATGAAATTTTGTGTTTATCCAGGATGTTAGGGAGGAGGAGAGAAGTGATGAGAAAGGAAATCTTAGTTTATAAAGCTCTGGGACAATATGGCAGGGGCCCCTGAGGGACGTGCATCCAATCCAGAATCAGAACACCAACCCAGACATGCCCTTTTTATGCTTTCCTAGCTGTTGGGCTGGGCTCCCCTCCTTTTGCATTTGTTCAGATTGTGCACAAACTGTGGAGATGGCCCTAAAGAAGGTCCAACAGTGGGGAGTCTCTACATGCTGATGAAAGCTACAATGTTGGAACTAGACTTATCAGAAGGGTTGGTCTGAAAAGAAGAAAGAAGACAATGAAAAAAAGTTTTTACTTCTTCACCATCTTATCTTGGGCTATTGCAATGAGCAATGGCTATAGAATTGGCTTTAGTGACAATTCAATTCATCTCAACAAACACCAAAATTTTGTCATGTGACAAGCATTATGCTAAATGCTATAAATGAAGAGGTAAATATAGCAAGTTCCTGGTCTTTAAAGAGTTCAAAAGGCAGCAGAAAAAGATAAAAATGTACAAGTAATTAAAATGAAATATTATACGGATGTAATACTAATATGGTTGGCAATTTACTAAGAGGTAGAGGAAGGGATAGGAATGTCAGAGGAACTTAGAAAAGAGAGGACATTTGAACTGAGACTTGGAGAATATCTTGGCAGATATCAAACAGACCAGGTGAGAAAAGGGTATCCTAGACAGAGAACAGTAAAACCAAAATCAGAAGAAAATAAAAAAAGAAAGTACATGCTCTGTTTCAGAAAAGTCAGTAATCTGGTTTGTCTAGATTTGGGGGTACCTAAGGATGACTGAATAAAGAAAAGCTTAAAAAGTTAGACTGAGCTTGTTTATTGAGTAGACAATCTTGGTTCATGTCAAAGATTTAGATTCCATTCTGAAGGTGATGGAAATCTGCCACAGGTTTTTAAGTAGCAAGATTGCTCAGGCATCAACTACATACAAGGATGGAGCAAAAAGGTGCCAAGTAAGAGTCAGGCAGCTGGGTTAATAGGCTATTGCCTCATTTACAGAAGTGGTAATGAAAATGAGAGGGAAAATATAAAGAAATATTTCATCAACAGGATTTCAGGGTTTTGGTGTCCAGGTGGATATAAGTGGGGTGATTTCTAATCTTGGACAAATGGGTGGATTCTAATACTGCACTGTTTTCTTTACCACTTTGTTTCCATATTGGTTATGGGGCCTACACATTAGTTTCCCCTTGTCTCTCTGATATGGGAAGATGATTATACCTATGTTCTGCCCTTTGCTATAGAACAGTAATTAAATACTGCATTTATACAAAATCTGACTGTAAATAATTTCTCATGAGTTTTGTTTGTGAACCAAGGGGTTAAAATAAAAAGACAAAGAAATTCAGCAAAGAAATCTTAGCTTATAAAGCTCTGGGATTCATTTGAACCAATTGTTGCCATGGTTTTGAGGGTCTAAAATCAACATTTCAAGGTAATGTGAACATCTAGATATCACCGCAGCATTCAGTTATCAAGGAACAATCAGAATGCCATACCCCATTAGTGACCGAACTCCGTTAAGACTGTGCAAATGCCTCAAATTGGTATTCAGCTTAATCACTGATGCTGTATTACTAATTATAGCATGACACCATGCAAAAGTAGGACTTTTTTAAAGGCTAGCAAATGGCATTATTTTAATAAGTTCTTAGGAAATTGCTTTTTGAGGATGCAATGAAAGTACAAGTTTCTCAATTAGGGGAATTATGTGGAATTGATGAGGTATTTGAGCATGCATGATCTTCAGCTAGCAATCCCACACCATTGGAAGGGCTAGCCAATGAAAAAGAGGATGATCTGACTCATTACATGAGAAATATGATAACAAAGGCTACAAACGAAGGGCAATGAAAGACTGCTTGTCTGCTAGCTGCACCCACCAAATTCTTGTTAGCCCTTCACCTTGTCTAGACCCAAAATAAAGATGTCAAGATGGACCTAATCTTTAAGAGAATTATAGCCAACCTTATCTAGCAATATTTATGGGCAAGAAAAATAAGTAATTTGTTAGTTGGATGACCCAAAATTATCAATGTAGTATTTGGCTCTTATCTTTAAGTTGGGTAAGAATTGTTTGAGATAGGAAACCAGATGAGAGAAGGTGACAAGTTTGAGAACAAAAGATCTTGCAGTTCTCTTCATGGCCAGGTAGAATACTTTTGTTCTAAAACTATCATACATAGAAATGCATACCTGAGTTTTAAAAAGCATCACTCTAGCTGGTGTGGCTCAGTGGCCTGCCTGAACACCAGCGTGCAAACCAAAGGGTGGCCAATTCGATTCCCAGTCAGGGCACATACCTGGGTTGTGGTCCAGGTCCCCAGTAGGGGGTGTGCGAGAGGCAACCACACATTGACATTTCTCTCCCTTTCTCCCTCCCTTCCCCTCTCTCTGAAAGTAATAAATAAAATCTTTTAAAAAATAAATAAATAAGAAGCATCATGTGGCTCTATGTGTACATGTATATTCTCCTTCTCTCCCTCCCCACCCCAAACCCCTGTGTGTGTGCATAAGAAGAGGGAGGGAGAGGTATGAGGAGGGAGTAAAAGAGAATACGTTTTCTTCTTTATTTTTAGTGCAATGTTACATCTCAGCTTACCAGTTACACCAGTTAGAAAGGCTCAGGAATGTTTTCTTTAACCATTTTTGAAATTTCCTATGAGAAACTGCCTTTTTGTAAGGCTCCAGTTATTGACTATTGTCAGAAATGGATTTCTATACTTAATAGGGCAACACAATCCTTTAATATTAAGTTTTTCACCTGGAAATTGGTACAGCCCTGCTTGAGCTCCACTAGCTCAATGAGCCTATTGTTTGCTGTGATTATCTCTCTCAGCAGATTTGGAAGTGCTGGCTCAACTCTAATGTCCAGAAAGTTCTTCGAAATCTTTTTAAAAGATCTTTACTTTTGACTTTGTAAAAGAACTTGGTTTGACAAATGTGCTCCAGAAGTCCCCAATTTGTTGTCTGTGGGCAAGATTAATTGAAGTCAAGCAGGAACAACACTCATTAATAAAGTGGGGTTTGATGAACAACTCCTAGAGTGGAGGGGGTTTTATATAAACACATAAATGCATACACCCACATTTGTAGCATAATTCTGCAGACTACCTGGAAGGAAAATGACTGGTGACAGTAACAGGGAAGCATAGGTGGCTTAGGGCCTGTAGACTAAACCTACTCTGAAACTTCAGGACAAATTTTACATTACTACTTGAGTTACCAAAGGAATGAAGCTCAACTCTGTTCTGTAGGGAATTACACTATGAAATACTAGTCTTAAAAATATGAAGACATCAACGCTGCTTAGCCATTTTGTTAGATATTTGACATAATTTGTAGTCTGAAGTCATTGCACCTTCAGTCTTTTATATCAGAGCAAAATTCAAGGACTAACTCAGTTGTTCTCAGCAGGAAGGAGAACACATTTTTCAAAAGAAGCAATAGACTTGTTAAAATTTTGACATATCATGAACATTTTGATTTTGTGATCAGACTGGATGATGATTTACTTATCCCCTGACTTTACTGTCAGGTAACTTATAAGTTTACTTCTCAGCCAAAAACTGTGGAAAAATCTTAGGAGGAATTGGTAGGGCAAAGAGGAGGGAAATACAAAGATAAAATAAAGCTGTACTGGTGCCCAAACTGACAAGAAAAACAAATGGAAATAATATGATTTGTACTGTACCTGTGAGAGAGGAAATTATGGCCCTTTTTTGCATCTGAACCTCACAGGTTTATTTTGAGAGTTGAGAACTCCATGCCAGCTACTCATTCACTCCTCTAAAACAGCCTTTATTTTAAAAGAAATTTATAGAAATTCTTTCTGAAGCTAAGAAAAAAGTTTGAATTCCTTACCTTTTGAATGTTTCACTAAACTCTTCTAGAATCTAGAGAAACAATGTGATTTGGTATGATTAAGATATGCCAATTCTTAGGTTGCCATAATAAATGAAATCTTGGTTATGCAATGCTTATTTCCAAGGAACAGGGTCCCTTTATCAATCATTTGACTCATCTTCCCAGGAAGCAGGACAATGTGTTATTTTTCTGATTCCCCGAAAGATTCCCAGACTTAAGGCACTAAGAGGCAAAGCAAAATGACAGAGGAACTGTTATTGATGGCTCCTGGCCATCTACTTTACTGAAGGTACAGCACAATTAGTTTACACTGGTGAAAGTCTTCAAATAAGGAGCCATTGATTGAGGAGGCTCTAATGTCTTGTAAGCAAAGGCAAATCTAAGCCAGAGTCTCTCAATGCACTTGAAACTGAGAAAGTAAAACTTAAGTACAACCAATCACAAACAGCCAGCTAGACTTTCCCAAATAAGGGAACTGCTTGGAAAGTTCTAACCAATCAAATAATATATTTCTTTTGCTGCTATGTCTTCTCTATGAAATCTGTCCTCAGTTCCTGTGGGTGAAGCACTCTTAACAATTTTAGGTTTGGTACTACTCAATTCAAATCCATATATGTGCAGATAAACTCAAGAACATTTTCGTGTGCCTCAGTTCATCTTTTAATATACCAAAACAACAAATTGGTTACTCCAATGTTTAGCCTTCACAATAACAGTAATCTTTCATCTGATGTTCAATTTTATGATCCTCAATAATAGTAATACATTAAACTCATTCATTCAAGAAGTATATCTTAAATATCAGCTTTGTACCAGTCACCACATTAGGCACCAGGAACCCAAAAATAAATGAGACATGATGTCTAAGTGTAGACTTGAGTCTCACATAATGGAGACAAAGATGAAAGTTAATAAACACAACACTTGAAAGGGCTGAGAGAGAAATACAGTGTAGGAGCTCAGTGAAAGATATCATCAATGTCAATTAGCCATAATTTTGTTTTAATGCCTTTCTACATCACATTTCCTAGGATGGTACTAGACACATATGGGCCCTTGATAAATGCTGAAAGGAAGGATGGATGGATGGATGTATGGATGGATGGATGGATGGGTGTGTGGGAAGAGGGAGTGAATAAGGGAATAAAATAAAAATAAACTGACAACTTAGGGAAAAATCCTTTAATATGTCATGTTAAATACATTTAGGTTTGGGAAAGCTGATCAAGGTAATTGGAAAGTATGATAGAAAACCACTTACAAATCTAAATACTCAGAAAAACTGGACAGAGTACTACAGATAATTAAATATAAACCAGAGGACCAACTAATCACTTTTCTATGGGTGTACAGACCCAGTTAACTTTATGTTGTTCACTTATTTCACTTATTTATTTATTTGTGCTCATCCTTAGCTTAAGCATTATTCTTCAGAGATAACTTAGCAGATCTCCAATCCCACACACAGTTCAAGTCAGGGTGTCTGTTAAACCCTTTCACAGAATCATGGACTATAACTTCATACCATTGGCCTCAGCTTGTTCTTAAGTACACAACATTTTGTATGATTTGTTTTTTTTAATTCATGCCTACCTCCCACAGTAAAATATAAGCCAACAAGAAGAGTAGAGGCACCATCTGCTTTGTCTTTCTAGTGAAAGCTCCAATACCTAAGATGGTGCTTAGTGTGTAGAAGGCGCTAAATAAATATTTGTTTAGTAAGTAAAGAGAAACACACCTGTCTCACTAATCAACACACTGTGGATATGCAAGAAAGAATTCTTTTTAAGAGTTCCTTAAATGGGCTTCCAGCCAAGATGGAGGCGTAGGTAGACACACTGTGCCTCCTCACACAACCAAAAGAAGGACAACAACCATTTAAAAACAAACAAAAAAAAAAACAGCCAGTACTGATGGAAAATTGAACTGTATGGAAGTCCAACAACCAAGGAGTTAAAGAAGACACATTCACCCAGACCGGTAGGAGGGGCAGACTCAGGCAACCAGGGAAGAGAGGACTCATGGCAAAGCAGTAGTTGGCAGACCTAGCCAGGCAGGGGATCATGGAGCACAGCATGGTTGCCAAGGTGGCGGGCAGTCCCACATTCATGTGCAGATAAACTGGGGACCAAGACAGACCTCACAACCGAGGGTCCCAGTGCAGGGAAATAAAGCCTCAAAACACCGATTGAAAATACCTGTTGGGGTTAAGGTGCTGGGAGGAACTCCTAGCCTCACAGGAGAGTGTGTTAGCGAGACCCACTTGGCCCTAGAACGTACACAAGCCCACCCACCTGGGAATCAGCACCAGAAGGGCCCAATCTGCTGGTGAGACGCAGCAGAAGTGACTGAAATCTGGCAGAAAGTGGAGCAAGCACCATTGTACCCTCTTGGACCCTTGCCCCACATACAGCATCACAACCCAGCAACTGGATTGACCCTCTGGGCCAAACACCTAAGGCTCTATCCCTATGTAACTCTGTCACTATGTAACAGGCACATTAAGACAAAAAAAATGGCCCAAACAAAAGAACAGATCAAAGCTCCAGAAAATATACAACTAAGCGACAAAGAGACAGCCAACCTATCAGATGCACAGTTCAAAACACTGGTAATCAGGATACTCACAGAATTGGTTGAATTTGGTTGCAAATTAGATGAAAAAATGAAAACCACGCTAAGTGAAATAAAGAAAAATGTACAGAGAACCAATGGTGATGGGAGGAAAACTGGGACTCAAATCAATGGAGTGGACCAGAAGGAAGAAAGAAACAACCAAACACAAAAGAATGAAGAAACCAAGTTCAAAAAAGTGAGGAGAGACTTAGGAATCTCCAGGACATCTTTAAATGTCCCAACATCTGAATTATAGGGGTATCAGAAGGGGAAGGGGAAGAGCAAGAACAAGTGGAAAACTTACTTGAACAAATAACAAAGGAGAACTTCCCCAATCTGGCAAAGGAAATAGAATTCCAGGAAGTCCAGGAAGCTCAGAGAGTCCCAAAGAAGTTGGACCCAAAGAGGAACACACCAAGGCACATCATAATTACATTAGCCAAGATTCAAATGAAGGAGAGAATTCTAAAAGCAGCACGGAATAAGGGCACAGCCACCTACAAAGGAGTTCCCATCAGATTGTCAGCTGATTTCTCAAAGGAGACCTTGTAGGCAAGAAGGGGCTGGAAAGAAGTATTTGAAGTCTTGAAAGGAAAGGACCTACATCCAAGATTGCTCTATCCAGCAAAGCTGTCATTTAGAATGGAAGGGCAGATAAAGGGCTTCTCAGATAAGGTCAAGTTAAAGGAGTTCATCATCATCAAGTCCTTATTATATGAAATGTTAAAGGGACTTATCTAAGAAAAAGAAGATAAAAATATGGACACTAAAAAGACAGCAAACTTACAGTTATTAACAACCATACCTAAAACAAAAACAAACTAAGCAAACTATAGGACAGGGACAGAACCACAGAAATGGAGATCACATGGAAGGTTATCAAAAGGGGCATGGGAGGGGGAGAGAGGGGGAAAAGATACAACAATAAGTAACATAGATGGTAGGTAGAAAATAGACAGGCAGAGGGTAAGAATAGTAAGGGAGATGTAGAAGCCAAAGAACTTATGACACAAGGACATGAACTAAAGGGGGGGGATGTGGGTGGTAGGGGGTGTACAGGGTGGAAGGCAGTGAAGGGGGGAAAATGGGACAACTGTAATAGCATAATCAATAAAATACATTTAAAAAAAGAGTTCTTTAAATGATTGCTTTTAAAAATAAAAGTTTTTTACTACTCATATATAGACACTAGAGAAATAAATATTTCCTTCATGAAAAAAATGGAGATGAGTTTATTTCAATCATTCAACCAATCCCAGCTAAGTGTGGGTTGGAAAGTGTTGCTGTTTGGGTTTTTCAGGGATCAATAAATAATATTCACTTCTTCTTTCTTCTAATTTAGGGCCAATGAATAAATACAGGTGATGCACTGATCATTACATCATCAGTGCTGACAGGCCCACTGAAAAATGGGTCTGTCAATCTGTAACCTAAATAATTTATGACCCTTTCCTGCCTCTCACCCCATACTAGACTTTGGGGAAGCCCATCTGAAGGAAGAATTGGTTCTGTAGGACACATACAGAGGGGGTTCCTCTTTGTATCTATGGTAGTGCAGAAAGTAAAAGAACATACCCCCAGTGTTTGGGGCCCTGAGAATCAGGAATCTCATGAGAATAATAGGTAGGAAAGAGGCCAGAAAGGTTACTCAAGTTTCTGCCTATGGAAACACTGAGGCCAGAGAACAGGAGAACCCCTACCCCACAACAGGTAAACCCTTGGGAAGCATTCCCTTTCCAACCACTGGGTCACAGCACAGTGTGTGGCAAATGAATGTGGGAAATGGGAGAAAATGCAACATGAAAGTTTGTTTTTCCAGTCATGTAACTCATGCAAATCACCAATGTTCATTCCTTTTTTTAATTATATTTTATTGATTATGCTATTACAGTTGTCCCATTTCTCCCCCATCATTCCCCTCCACCCTGCACACCCCCTCCCACTCACATTCCCCCCTTTTAGTTCATATCCATGTGTCATAAGTTCTTTAGCTTCTACTTTTCCCACACTATTCTTGCCCTCTCCCTGTCTATTTTCTACCCACCATCTATGCTACTTACTCTCTGTACCTTTTCTCTCTCTCTCCTCTTCCCACTCCCTTGTTGCTAACCCTCCATGTGATCTCCATTTCTGTGTTTCTGCTCCTGTTCTACTTGTTTGCTTAATTTGCTTTTGTTTTAGATGTGGTTGTTAATATCTGTGAGTTTGCTGTCTTTTTACTGTCCTATGTTTTTAATATTTTATTTATTTATCTTTAGAGGGGAAGGGAAGGAGAGAGAGGGAGAGAAATATCAATGTGTGGTTGCCTCTCACGGGTCCCCTGCTGGGAACTGGCCTGCAACCCAGGCATATGCTCTGGCTAGGAATCGAATCACGATCCTTTGGTTCGCAGGCCCACACTCAATCTGAGTACTGAGCTACACCAGCCAGGGCTACTGTCCTATTTTTTAATCTTCTTTTTCTTAGATAAGTCCCTTTAACATTTCAGATAATAAGGACTTGATGATGATGAACTCCTTTAACTTGACCTTATCTGAGAAGCACTTTATCTGCCCTTCCATTCTAAATGACAGCTTTGCTGGATAGAGCAATCTTGGATGTAGGTCCTTTCCTTTCAAGACTTCAAATATTTCTTTCCAGCCCCTTCTTGCCTACAAGGTCTCCTTTGAGAAATCAGTTGACAATCTGATGGGAACTCCTTTGTAGGTGGCTGTGCCCTTATTCCGTGCTGCTTTTAGAATTCTCTCCTTCATTTGAATCTTGGCTAATGTAATTATGATGTGCCTTGGTGTGTTCCTCTTTGGGTCCAACTTCTTTGGGACTCCCTGAGCTTCCTGGACTTCCTGGAATTCTATTTCCTTTGCCAGATCCGGGAAGTTCTCATTTGTTATTTGTTCAAGTAAGTTTTCCACTTGTTCTTGCTCTTCCCCTTCCCCTTCTGATACCCCTATAATTCGGATGTTGGGACATTTAAAGATGTCCTGGAGGTTCCTAAGCCTCTCATTTTTTTGAACTCTGGTTTCTTCATTCTTTTATGTTTGGTTGTTTCTTTCTTCCTTCTGGTCCACTCCATTGATTTGAGTCTCAGTTTTCCTCCCATCACTATTGGTTCCCTGTACATTTTCCTTCATTTCACTTATTGTAGCCTTCATTTGTTCATCTAATTTGAGACCAAAATCAACCAATTCTGTGAGCTTCCTAATCACCAGTGCTTTGAACTGTGCATCTGATAGGTTGGCTACCAGTGCTTTGAGCTATGCATCTGATAGGTTGGCTATCTCCTGGTCACTTAGATGAATTAGCTCTGGGGCTTCGATCTGTTCTCCCATTGGAGCCATTTTTGGTTTTGGTGGGGTTTTTTTGGTTTTTTTCAATATTCATTGAACCCTTGTGTTCCTGGCCTGTTTCCATTCACTGCTGCCAGTCTCCACCTGGTCCCAGCCCCCTTTCAACACCAAAACAACTCTCATCACATGAATTGACAGCAGAGAGCATAAAATGTGGCATATGCATAAGAAAAAGAAATAGGAGATCCATTGTTGCAGTGACATTTGCTCTTAACTCAGATGTTTGGCTTAGAAGATCTCCTATCTTATTGCAACTGTTCACCAACTTGTGACTCTATGTTCAACTCCTTGGTGCTCAGGTTCTCTCATCTGCCCCTTATTACATGAGAACAGTAGCTACAACCTTGAGAGCACTCATTGTATTCCGGGCACCATGCTAAGCACTTTATGTATTATCTCAATTCTCACAGGCTATGCAGTTGAATAAATCCCCCATTATACAGATGAGCAAACTGAGTCTCACAAGTACCAATCTCCTTCCCAGATTCACAAGCTACTATTAACTGAAGAAGTTAAAATTTGGGCCAAAGAAACTTGACTCCAAAGCTTGTACTCATCCATCCCGGCCACAGTAGCTAGAAAAAAAAAAAAAAAAGAGAGAAATATCTGGGAAAAAAACTTTTTAGATAAAAACAGTACAGATTGTCACCTTTTGGCTCTGTTTAGTATATAAGAAAATTAACTGGGAGAAGGAAGATGGCGGTGCGGTAGGAGGGAACAGATTCCATTTCCCCCTGCATACAGGAGAGGAACCTGGCTGAACTGTGGAGAAATGCAGTGGTCAACCAGCGGAAACACAGCATATTTGAAAGTAGGAGATTGAAGGTTGTAGCGGACATTGAAAAATCGAACGGTAAGGAGAGTACTTCAGAACAATAAGAGTCCAGGATCAGTGCAGAGACCAGGGCTGCTGAGGCTCCAAGCCCAGTGCATACCAGGCCTGCTACGGGGCTCTAGGGAGGGAGCCAGGTCCACGCATGACAACAGACAGCTCCACGACCGAAGACACCCGCATGCAAATGCAGACAACTGAGCATGCAACTGTGGGCACTCACGCACACGCGACAGCAGACGACTGGAGACCTGTGGCCGAAGGCACCCATGCTCAAAGGGGACAACTGCACCAGGAACCTGGGGAATGCAAGCAATCCATGGGAAAATCAGAGCCTGTGCATGTGAACCCAGGAAGTGCACATGATCGATCCAAGGGAAACCCGGAGCT
The DNA here is from genome assembly GCA_004027475.1 of Anoura caudifer. Lineage (NCBI taxonomy): Eukaryota > Metazoa > Chordata > Mammalia > Chiroptera > Phyllostomidae > Anoura > Anoura caudifer. The sequence continues at coordinate 205,775 of PVKU01001926.1, read as the reverse complement.
CACGCCCATGAAACTGTGGTGAGTACATGGCGTGGGAGACCCAAGCTCACACCCATGAACTAAGGAAAGTGTGCACTCCCCAGGAGGCTCAGAACATATACCCCAGGCCCTGTGCAGAGAGGCACCAGGCTAGCCCTAGGAGGACTAGCCCAAAGATAACTCAATGCTGAACAGGGAGAAAAGTGATACCATCACCTCTCGCCTTTGCAGCCAGCAAGACCAGAATATCCAGGTTGGCAAGTGTGAAAACAGCAAGAGATTTTTGGCTTTTTGTTTTGGTTTTTTGTTTGTTTCTTTGTTCATTTTTCTTTTTTTAATTATTTTTTCATTATTTTTATCTTCTGTAGCCCTCAACTCCTTTTGCTTCTCTTTACTTCTTTCTTTTATTCCTTCTTCTTTATTTCCAATTTTATCTCTTCTTCCTTCCTCTTTTTTTCTTCTTTTTTTCATTTTTTTCTTCCTCTTTTCTCTTTTTAAATACCCATGAGTGAGACAAAGAAAAAAAAAAAAAACCTGGAACAGTGAAAACACCAGAGTTGGTCCCAAAGAGGGGGCATTCCAACAGCTGAGACACTGGAAGCTGTGACTATCAGGATACCGGAAGGAGACTACACCACTGAATCTCACAGGTATTCTACCACAGAAGTTCCCACCATAACCCAGGGAGCCAGAACAGATCAATTTAAGAAGCTGAAGCTAACAAGAAGATTCTCACAAACAATGGGAAGACAAAGAAACAATCCCCAAATAAAAGGAAAGGAGGAAGCCCCAGAAAGAATGCTAAATGAAATGGAGGTAACTCAACTATCAGATTTTGAGTTCAAAGCAACTGTAACAGGAAGCTACCAGAAACTACAGGGAAGCTACAATGAACTCACTACAAACTATATCAACATGAAAAGGAAACGGAAACTATCAACAAGGGCCAAGAGGAAATGAAAAATACAATTTCTGAACTGAAGAACACAGTGGAAGGAATGAAAAGCAGAATCGATGAAGCAGAAGATTGGATCAATGAGTTGGAGAACAGTAGGAAAAAACACCCAGAAAGAGCCAAAAAAGGAAAAGAGGCTCAGAAAGAATGAAGAGGGATTAAGAGAAATGCAAGACAGTATAAAATGTAATAACACCTGTATAATAGGGATTCCAGAAGGAGAAGAAGAAGAGCAAGGGATAGAAAACCTATTTGAAAAAGTAATGATAGAAAACTTCCCCAATTTGAGGAGAGAAAAAGTCACACAATTCCTGGAAACACAGAGAGTCCCCATCAAGAGGAACCCAAAGAGGCCCACTTCAAGACACATCATAACTAAAATGGCAAAATTCCAAGACAAAGAGAGAATCTTAAAGGCAGCAAGGGAGAAACAGGAAGTAACATACAAGGGAGCCGCAATAAGGTTAGCAGCTGACTTCTCAGTGGAAACGCTCCAAGCCAGAAGAGAATAGCAAGAAATATTCCAAGTAATGAGAACCAAAGGCCTGCAACCAAGACTACTTTACCCAGCAAGGCTTTCAATCAAGATAGAAGGCCAAATAAGGAGCTTCCCAGACAAAAGAAGTCTAAAAGAGTACACCTCTACCAAACCAGCTCTGCAAGAGACACTAAAGGGCCTGTTTTAAGAAAAGGAAGGAAAGGAGAAAGAGAGGGAGAGGAACACAGGAACAAAAATGGCAATGAATAAGTACCTATCATCAATAACCTTAAATGTAAATGGATTAAATGGTCCAATCAAAAGACATAGAATAGCTGAATGGATAAGAAAGCATGACCCACACATATGCTGCCTACAAGAGACCCACCTCAGGACAAAAGACCTACACAGACTCAAAGTGAAGGGCTGGAAACAAATCTCCCAAGCAAACAGACAGGAAAAAAAAAAAGCCAGGGTAGCAATACGCACATCAGACAAAACAGACTTCAAAAGAAGGGCCATAAAGAGATACCCAGAAGGTCACTTCATAATACTCAAGGGAAAAATCTACCAAGAAGACATAAACTTTGTAAACACATATGCACCCAACATAGGAGTACCTAAATACATCAAGAAAATCTTTGAGGACTTCAAGAAAGATATGACAGCAACACAATTATAGTAGGGGATTTTAACACTCCACTGTCAAAAATGGACAGATCTTCCAAACAAAATATCAACAAAGATATTGTGGCATTGAACAACACACTAGATGAGATGGACTTAAGAGATATATATAGAGCCCGTCATCCCAAAGAAACTAAATACACATTCTTTTCAAATGCACATAGAACATTTTCGAAGAGAGACCACATGATAGGACACAAAACAAGCCTCAATAAATTCAAGAAAATTTAAATCATACCAAGTGTTTTCTCTGACCACCGGGACTGAAACTAGAAACCAACCCCAAGGGGAAAAACCCAAAACCCTCAAACTCATGGAGATTGAATAACATGCTATTTAACAATGAATGGGTCAAGAATAAAATTAGGGAAGAAATCAAAAAGTTTCTGGAAACAAACAAAAATCAACTCACAACAACCTAAAACTTATGGGACACAGTGAAGGCAGTCCTCAAAGGGAAGTTCATAGTGATACAGGCCTACCTAAAAAAGATATAAACCTTTCAAACGAACAACTTAACCTTATGCCTACAAGAACTCAAGGAACAACAAAAAAGACAGCCCAGAGCTAGTAGAAGGAAGGAAATACCAAGATCAGAGCAGAATTAAATGACATAGAAACTAAAAGCACAATTCTAAGGATCAATGAATCCAGGAGTTTGTTCTTTGAAAAGATAAACAAAATCGACAAGAAATGTCGATTTTTCTTTTCATCAAGAAAAAAAGAGAGCAGACCCAAATAAACACAATCAGAAATGAAAGAAGAGAGATTACAACTGACACCACAGAAATACAAAGGATTGTAAGAAATTATTATGAAGAACTGCATGCCAAGAAATTTGAAAACCTAGGTGAAATGGACAAGTTTCTAGAAAAATATGATCTTCCAAAACTCAATGAAGAAGAAGCAGGAAGCCTGAACAGACCAATAAGAGCAGATAAAATTGAAGCAATAATCAAAAAACTCCCGACACACAAAAGCCCTGAACCAGATGGTTTCACAGGAGAATTCTACAAAGCATTTAAGGAAGAGCTAACCCCTATCCTTCACAGACTATTCCAAAAAATCCAAAATAATGGAAGACTCCCAATTCTTTTTATGAAGCCAGCATCATCCTAATCCCAAAACTAGATAAAGACACAACAAAGAAAGAAAACTTCAGGCCAATATCGCTGATGAACATAGACACTAAAATTCTCAACAAAATATTGGCAAACTACATCCAACAATACATTAAATAGATCGTACACCATGACCAAGTGGGATTCATCCCAGGGATGCAAGGATGGTCAACATTCTCAAATCAGTAAATGTAATACATCACATAAACAAAAGCAAAGACAAAAATCACATGATCATATCAATATATGCAGAAAACGCATTTAATAGGGTACAGCACCCATTTATGATAAAAACACTCAGCAAAGTGGGAATAGAGGGAGCATTCCTCAACATAATAAAGGCCATATATGAGAGACCTACAGCCAACATCATACTCAACAGGCAAAAATTAAAATCTTTTCCACTAAGATCAGGAACAAGACAAGGTTGTTCACTTTCACCACTTCTATTCAATATAGTATTGGAAGTCTTAGCCACAGCAATTAGACAAGAAAAGGAAATAAAAGGCATCCAAATTGAAAAGGAAGAAACAAAACTATCATTGTTTGCAGATGACATGATAGTGTACATAGAAAATCCTATAGACTCAGCCAAAAAGCTCCTCGACCTAATAAATGAATTTGGCCAAACAGCTGGATACAAAGTCAATATCCAGAAATCAAAGGCATTTTTGTATACCAGCAATGAAGCAGCAGAAGCAGAAATCAAGAAAAAAATCCCACTCAATATAGCAAAAAGAAAAATAGAATACATAGGAATAAACCTAACTAAGGAGGTAAAAGACCTGTACACAGAAAACTACACAACACTGAAAAAAGAAATCAAGGAAGACATAAACAAATGGAAACATATATCATGTTCGTGGATTGGAAGAATTAACATCATCAAAATGTCCACACTACCCAAAGCAATTTACAGATTCAATGCAATGCCTATTAAAGTACCAATGGCATATTTCATAGACATAGAACAAGCACTTCAAAAATTTATATGGAACCATAGATGACCTCGAATAGCTGCAGCAATTTTGAGAAAGAAGAGCAAAGTAGGAGGGATCACAATACCTGTCACCAAACTGTATCACAAGGCTACTGTAATCAAAACAGTCTGGTACTGGCACAAAAACAGGCTCATGGACCAGTGGAACAGAACAGAGTCCAGAAATAAACCCAAGTCTCTACAGTCAATTAATATACAACAAAGGGGGCCCCAACATAAAATGGAGTAAAAATAGCCTCTTCAATAAGTGGTGTTGGGAGAACTGGGGAGCTACGTGCAAAAAAAATGAAACTCAAACACCAATTTACACCACACACAAAAAATAAATTCAAGGTGGGTAAAAGATTTAAATATAAGCCATGACACCATTAAAGTCCTAGAGGAGAATATAGGCAGGAAAATCTCAGATAGTTCACACAGCAACATTTTTACTGATATGTCCTCTAAAGTAAGGGACATAAAGGAAAAAATAAACAAATGGGATCTCATCAAAATAAAAAGCTTCTGCATGGCTAAAGAAAACAGTATTAAAATAAAGGGAGAACCAACCGTATGGGAAAACGTATTTGCCAATGATACCTCAGATAAGGGTTTAATCTCCAAAATATATAAAGAACTTACACGACTCCACTCTAAGAAGACAAGCAACCCAATTAAAATATGGGCAAAGGACTTGAACAGACACTTCTCCAAGGAGGACATACAGAGGATCCAGAGACACATGAAAAGATGTTCAGTATCGCTAGCTATCAGAGAGATGCAAACTAAAACCACAATGAGATACCACTTCATACCAGTCAGAATGGCCATTATAAACAAAGCAACAAACAACAAGTGTTGGAGAGTTTGTGGAGAAAAGGGGACCCTAGTACACTGTTGGTGGGATTGCAGACTGGTGCAACCACTATGGAAAGCAGTATGGAATTTTCTCAGAAAACTAAAAATGGATCTACCTTTTGACCCAGCAATTCACTGCTAGGATTATATCCTAAGAACCCTGAAACACCAATCCAAAAGAACCTATGCACCCCAATGTTCATAGCAGCACAATTTACAATAGCCAAGTGTTGGAAGCAACCTAGGTGCCCATCAGTAAATGAATGGATCAAGAAACTATGGTACATTTACACAATGGAATTCTATGTGGCAGAAAGAAAGAAGGAGCTCCTACCCTTCTCGACAGCATGGATGGAACTGGAGAGCATCATGCTAAGTGAAATAAGTCAGGCAGTAATATACAAATACCATACAATCTCACCTTTAACAGGAACCTAATCAACAAAACAAACAAACAAGCATAATATAACCAAAGACACTGAAATTGAGAACAGGCTGACAGTCACCAGAGGGGAGAGGGGAGGGAATTTCAGAGGAAAAGGGGAAGGGTTTAGAGCAACAAGTATGAAAGACACATGGACAAAAACTAGGGGGGTGGATATGGGAGGGAGGTGGGAAGGGTTGGGGCGGTGGGCTGGGACGGGAGTAAAAGACAGATAACTGTACAAGAACAACAATTAAAATAAAAAAAATGTAAAAAAAAAAGAAAATCAAGTGGTAATATTGCTTTGTCTTGGGACAACTTTTACCTCAAATCCATTTCTCTTAAAGAAAGAGCCCTGAATATCCACTCCTTAGTCCAACTGTAATCATCCTTGGCCATGACTAACAAAGATGGCCATGAAAAGAGGGTGAGATAGAGCTTTTTCAAGAACACTTGAATGAAATGTGACCTTTGTTTCCACTCTAGACGTTTGTGAGTAGCTAGTCTCTAAAGATGGTCCTGCCATCCTTCTGCAGATATCTTAGTATAACCACTCCAAACCCCATGGATCACTCTAATAGAATGTGACACAGTCACTTGGTAACTTCCAAGGCAGGGCCTTGAGAGACCTGCACCTTCTCTCTCTCCCCTTCTTGCAGCCCACTTATCATGCTTTAAGAAACCCATGTAGAGAAAACTGAGGTGCTCTTGTCAACTGCTGAGCTCCCAGCAGATGACCAGCCATAGTGCACTGGCTTGGGTGCACCCTATTGCCAGCCATAAGTACACCAGCTTGGGTGTTGCAACCCAGTCGAGTCCCAGATGACTGCAGCCCAGATCACATCATGAGAAACGGAAGAATGTCTCCAGCTGAGCCCATTCAACCCACAGAGTTGGTACAGATAACAAAATGCTTGTTGTTTTGTGCCATTAGGCTTTGGGATGTTTTGCTGCACATGGTGACTGGAACACAGCCTTTCTCTGGCCCCTGGGTTTCTGGAACAGAAAAGTCATTATTCTTGTCATCCACTAGGGAACAATTTTCTTGCAACATCATTTGTTTAAATGAGAAATGCTTCTTTTGTTCTATTTTCCTTGATGAAAAGGTAAAGCTAAAAAAATCATAAAGCAAAATGTAATTACTATGTTGACTGACCATTCCACAAAGAGCTTATTTATGAATATTACATTTCAGATGGTAGCTATTTGGAATTAGCCTCAATTCCTTAACACACACACACACACAAAAAAAAAAAAAAAAAACAAAGACTACTTGAGGGTGAGACTGAGAAACTGGCAGGTAATCAGGAATTTAGAAAAAGAAAATGTTTATCTTGCAGTCCTTGTCACAGCTTAAAACTCAATTTGGGGTAATGTCTGTAAATGGAGAATAGCTATTAGCAAATCAGTTAATTAGGGTCTTGTTGGCCTTTCCAGTGTCAGCTCTAATTATTTGTTTGTCTGATCTGAAGTATCCTTAGATTATTTACAATCATTGCTGCCAACCAACAAAAGACAGTAAGGTTGCATCTCACAAGTATGTGGGAATTAGAGGATAGCTTTTATCCTAGATGCTCAGTCTCAGGCAATATTTTTAGAGCCTGAGTCTTTTCTTCAAGACTCTCTTTCTGAAGTTAACAAATAATTTTCACAAAAATTTTTCGAAGAGGGCAATAATTAATCAATTTGCTTCGAGAAAAACATTCCCTAGATCCACAGACATTGTTCAGAATCAAGAAACAGGGTATTTTTTTTTATGTTCTGTTTTGTTCCAGCAATTATTTTCTTGAATAAGTTCTGGAAATAAAAAATCTACTTCTGGAGGGAAACTGAGGCAGAGGACAAATAATCACTCTGCTCAAAAGTGATAACTACCCAGTGGCCTACTTCTGGGTAGTTATCTTCTACTTCTGTCTTCGTTTCTCAACAGCACACTGTCTCTTATCAATATGTAAGTCAAGATTATTTTTCTTCATTTTACAGCTCAATTTCACCCTAATTCTATATCTGATCATTTTTATTCCACTTTGTTATAAAATAAAAGAATTCAGGTTTCATTTTTAGTTTGAGAAAAATAGAAAATTTCCTTTCTCTGGCAACCTGAAAAGTGGTCCCTATAAAAAATAATTACCTAATTAAAGTGTTCAATTCAGTAAGTTATCACAAGTCCAATTAAATCAAGCTGCCAACAGGAATATATTATACCTGATAAGAAGAGTTAGTGAATAGATCAACACAAGGCATGAAGATCATGCTCTCCATTAAACTTAGTGAAGAAGTTATTTATTATTTCCTTTAAAAGATGCTATATCTTCCCAATTAGATATTTTCTTAATATGCCAATGAAGCTACATATCTGGCAGTGAGAACGCTAATATCTACATGCTAATTAAGGAGCTCAATTAAATGTTTCCTTTGTCAATCAACCTCTAGTCATGGATTCATGAAAATGAAAGGCATAAAACCACCTTGGCCCTTTCCCTCATGGTGGGGTGGTGGTGGCAGTGGTCATTCTGTGTGACCAGAGAATGGTGGTCACACAGAATGTGTGTCATTTCATATGAACAATGGAAACACCAAACTTTGAGCATGATGGCAGTGATAGATCTCTTTGACCAAAGAAAGATAGATGCCTGTCCACTTCCTCACTAAAGAACCCCATTTCTTTCCCACTTTCAGTTCTGTGACATTTTTCTTATCATGCTCACAAAATTATTTCTATAGGCTGGGCTTTTTTCCTCATTTCTACTTTCAATTTCATCTACTATATTTGCCTCTCTGCATTGAGAGGAACATTCGAGACACCTATAATGTCTACCTGACTCTGCCAGAGGTGCTGCTGCAGTGGAGGAAGTGAAAATGGTGGAAAACAAGAAAAAAGGTCATTGAACTGGACATGCAGGTATGGTGTCTACAACTAGCCAGTTGGGAGGGAAATTCCACTGGAAAAAAAAAAAAAAGAAGAAGAAAGCACTAGAAAAGTTTCTGAGGTCAAAAAATGAGACTGAAAGAATCAATTCCCAGAGGTTTGCAGATCTTATTTCCAGTTCCTGTTGGCATATACTGTTCTATCTTTAACAATGTTTTCTTTTTTCTGAAAGAGTCTAAGTGAGTCATACACAGATGTGGGATATTCTCCAACTTGTGAAATATTACAGACACAGCTAGTCCCCATCTAGATCCTACTTGAAATTTAAAACAGCTATGCCTGAGAAATTTGAAAAATTTATAGAAATTCAGAAAAATGTCTACTTTCAATTGTATGTAGCATACTGTTTACATTTCTCAAAATAGTTTATAATGTTTATATTTACTTTATGAATATAGGTGTGGTGGATATTTGACACCTGGAAAATACAGATTTGACTTATAGAATTCTACCTTTATGCTTTTGAAACCACAACAGAACCTAAAAATTTCTCCCCAGAAGGATGAATACATTTGCCAAGTATTATGAATTTATAAGAGCTTTTTTCCTACTATCAAAGAGAATTTCTTAACTTTGTCTGACTGGTACTCATAATATCCATTCATTTTCCAGGACTAATATTAATATCTTTTCTAAATATACCAATGCATTTTTGTGAACCCAAATTATCTTTGGAAAGTTTCTGTGAGATTATTTCTTACTCTACTAGAGAGTCTTTTGAAGTCAGTGGGAGCTCTGAGCATGAATCGGCCCCATGGAGTAAGAAACGCAACGAGAAATGGGGCCAATACAAAAATGCCCAAATATATAGAGTGATGCTTTCCTATCTATGATGTATCCTAAAAGCTGAGCTCAGAAACTGTTCTAATGACAGAATTCTTCAAGCAAAAAAAAAAAAGAGTTCCAAAAAGTGGCCAACAGCTAGTCAAAAAGAGAAGATCAATCATTTAAAATGAATTTTAATAAACACTGATTATAAAGTTGGTTGGAAACAGGAAGACTTAATTTTCATTATAGTTAAAATAAAAAGTTATCACACCCTCCTTTTTGAGAATTTCTCAAGTCTACTCACACTATGGGCCTGTCCACAATTTGGTAGAAAGCTCACAAAACCCTTGGAATTTCCTAAGTGACAAGTGTCTTTTGTATGCTAATGACATGACACTTGGTAGAGAAGCCCCTAGATAGCTTCAGGATGGCAGCTGGTCAGGAAAACAGCCAACCAGATAATTAGAGGGTTAAAATATTCAGCTCTAACCCCCAACCTCTAGGGAAGAGGAGTCAGTAGTAATTAAACTCACTTGAAATTGAGTTTAATTACTAACAGCCATTGGTTTAATCAATCATACAATAAGCAAATCTGCGTTAAAAATCCTTATGCAATAGAGTACAGGAAGATTCCGAGTTGGTGGGAAAATCCATGTAACTGGAAGGTAACATAGCCCAACACTACTGGAACAGAGCTTCCGGTACTTAAGAGACTTCCAGATCTTGCCCGTCATATCCCTTCATCAGGCATTCATTTGTATTCTTTATAATAAACTATAATAGTAAAAACAGCACTTTCCTGAGTTCTGTGAGTCATCCTAGTGAATTATTGAAAGTGACAGGAACTATAGGAACCCCACCCCCTTTGTCCAAGTAGTTGTCCTGGAAAAAGTGTAGATAGCTAGGAAACCTTATTATCACATGGTGTCTAAAGTTGGAGCAGTCTTGTGAGGCAAGCCCTTAACCTATGGGGTCTCCACTAATTCTGGGAGTTAGTGTCAGAATTGAATTGAGTTGCTGGATACACAGTCAGCATCAGAGAATTAGGCAGTGTGTGGAAAAATGACACAGAGGGCCCCTGTGACATGTGCCAGTCCCAATTTGGTAACAGATTGCACCAGGAATACACACCTGACTCAAGCTAAGTCAATCAGGTTTTCTGTCAAAAATTTGAAATATGCATCCTTAAATGACTGTCTAAAAATACTAAATAGATGTCCTTAATTGGTCTTGTGAAATGAGGACATAAAGATTCAGAGTTGTCCCATCTCTATGCTCTAATCTATGCATGCAGCACCAAAAGCAAAATTAGTCTATAGTCAGAAAGTAATAAAACAAATGTATGGAAGGAAGACCCTGTGGCTACAGAAAGACAGAAAGAGCGACACACGGGGCGTGGTCATCTTGAATCTTGCCAGCTTGAGCCCTGCCTGCCTCAAATCTCTCCCTCCTGAGACCTGACTGCAGTGCCAGGTCTTGAGTTTCCTGAGTCCTTCTGAATTATAATAGTAAATGCTTCCATTTATGTTGAAGTTTATAAAAGCTGATTTATGTCCTTTTAAACAAAGTCCTAAGGTAATGATTAGAATTATAATAATAGTGATGATGATGACGATGATGATGATGATGATAACTAATGTCTGATAAGTGCTTACCATGTTCTAAACACTCTCCAAAACACTTTATTTTTATATTTAATTTTCACACCAAACCTATGAAGTTGGTATCATTATTACCCCAATATTAATATAAAACATGTAGTACTTAAATGCTTGCAAATACATATAACTTGTTCCAGATACATTTCTGAATTGGTAGATCTTATATGACAATCTTGGTCAAGAATCCAGTACACAAGTTGAACAGAAACAAAAAAAAAATACTTTACAATCTCCTGTTTTAACATAGCTCACCAAATACCATCAAATTTAAAATGTTCTCAATGATCAGAAAGAATCCATCATTATTTTTATTATTTCCCCATTTTATTTTGAAAACTTTCAAATATAAAAAAGTTGAAAGTATAATACAACACATTCTCATTCTCTTTACCTAAATTCATGTTAGCTAAATTCAGTCTTTAACATTTTGCCACATCTGCCACATGCATATGTGATATATATTTATATCACACTTATCAGCACACCAGTAGACTTTTTTGTCCTAATCTGAAAGTAAGTTGCAAGATGACTGTGCTCTTAAACACTGTAGCAGGCATCTCAAAAGAACAAGGAGTCCCAAACAGTATGGCTCATTTCGCTGGCCATTGTCCTGCTAAACAAGGGATCACTGGTTTGTTTCCCAGTCAGAACACATGTCTAGGTTGTGGGTTTGGTCCCCAGTCTGGATGTGTACGGTAGGTAATCAAAAGATGTTTGTCTCTTACATCAATGTTCCTCTTCCTCTCTTTTTCCCCCTCCCCTCCTCTCTCTCTAAAAATAAATAAACAAAATAATTTTTTAAAAAGAACAAGAAGCTGGTGCAAAACCACAATAATATTGTCATAGCCAACAAATTTAACATTATACTATAATTTTACCTAATATGTAGCTCATATTTATATTCCTCCAGTTATCAAAAAATAAAACACTTCTGACTGTGGACCAAAATAGTAACATAAAAGGCCCCCGAATTTTCCTCCTCCCCCAGACACACTCAATTTACAGCTACACAAAGAGCAATTCCCTTGAAGAGAAATCCAGAAATTAGATGAGTGACCCCTACATCAAAATGTAAGAAAAGCTGAGACATGCTCTCAAACATTAAACCCCACCCTCAGCATCACACCACACAACCTGGACACAACACACAACTTCTCCCTAAGGAGTAAAGTGTTTAAACCATACAACTAGTGTCCCATCTGTCTGTTTAAAGATCCCACCCAAGTGACAGGATCCAATTATATAGCTCTGAAAGCCGATAAGGTTTGTATTCATGAGTCCTACATACTTATAGCAAACAAAGAAGCAGTTTTAAGTGGCTGTAGGAGACTACCCCACAGCTACATACCCAGGCTAACCACTGAAGGAAGAGGCAAAAATGTCCATCTCTCATTTTCCCCCTGGAAGAAACTTAACTGCATAGTTTTCCAGCTGCTGCCTAAAAGTCCATTTTCTAATCAACCTGCCTCTGGATGCTGACTGATGTTCTACCCTTGTAGACACTGATGGATCTTGGCATAACCTCAACTCCTAGGAGTCACTTAGAACACAGATTGCAGCTTGGGTGATCGCAAAGGTTTGAGATGCAACCAGGAACTTTAGCCAGCCTGTTTAATGAGGTTCATATCCTACATGAGACCAATTTGTCAAGAATGGAAAAGGTAGCAGTTTTACCTAATGCACAGAAACCAACAATGGATTAGAGAAAATGAAGAAATAAGAAAATATGTTCCAACATTTAAAAAAAATATTTCCAAAACAGATTTTAATGAAATGAAAATAAGTGACTTACACAGTACATTGTTGAAAATAATGGTACTAAAAAATGCTCAACAAGGTCATGAAAGAGATAGAAAAACAAAGTGAAAATTTCACCAAAGAGATAGAAGATATGAAAAAGAATCAAACAAAAATCATAAGCTTAAGAATACCACCACTGAGATGAAAAACATTTCAATAGAGAGATTTAACAGCACACTAAGTGAATCAGAAGAAAGGACCAGCATACTTGAAAACAAGGTAGCAGAAGTCATCCAATCAGAGAATCAAAAGCAAAGTAAGACTAAAGATAGTCTAATATATGCATTATAGAGCTCCCAGAAGTAGAAGAAAATGAGGAAGTTTCAGAAAGCTTATTCGAAGAAATCTTCTCTAACCTGTGAAAAGAAACAGACATCCAGATCCAAGAAGCCCCAAAAGAACCAAATTTGATAAATCCAAATAGACTCTCACTAAGACACATTATAATTAAAAGGTGACAAGTTAAAGACAAAAAGAGAATCTTAAAAGCAGCAAGAGAAAAGGAACTTGTTGCATACAAGAAAAGCCCCATTGGACTATCAGTGGATTTTTTCAACAGAAACCTTATAGATCAGAAGGGAATGAGTTGGTATATTCAAAGTGCTGGGGAATAAAAATTGCCCATCAAGAATATTCTACCAAGCAAAGTTGTCCTTCAGAACTGAAGGAAAGTTTCCTAGACAAGCAAAAGCTGATGAAGTTCATCACAATTAGACAGCCTTACAAGAAGTATTAAAAGGAGTTCTTCAAACTACAATAAAAGGATGCTAACTGGTAACATGGAAATATTTGACAGTATAAAAACTTACTGATTAAAAGTAAATATAGTCAAATTTGGAATCCCCTAATATTGCAATGGTAGTGGATAAATCACTCACCACTCTAATATAAAGGTTAGAAGACAAAAGTATCCAAAATAATTATAACTACAAAAATTTGTTAATGGATAGACAATGAAAAAAACATAAACTGTGATATCAGAATAAATGGGGGTATAAAAATGTAGAGCTTTTGCCCTGGCTGGTGTGGCTCAGTGGACTGAGCACCAGCCTGCAAACTGAAAAGTTGTTGGCTCAATTCCCAGTCAGCACACATGCCTGGAGCATGGGTCATATTCCCAGCTGGGAGAGTGCAAGAGGCAACCAGTCAATATTTTTCTCACACATTGGATGTTTCTCTCCCTCTCTTTTTCCCTCCCTCCCCTCTCTCTAAAAATAAATAACTAAAATCTTTTTTTAAAAATGTAGAGCTTTTGTATGCATTTGAACTTAAGTTGTTATCAGCTTAAAATAGACTAATATCAGTATAATTTTTTAGGTAAACTTCATGGTAATGATGAAGAAAAACCTGTAGTAGATACACAAACAACAAAGAGAAGGAATCAAATCATACATTATAGAAAATCATCAAATCACAAAGGAAGAGAGCAAGGGAGCAATAAAATAAGGAACAAAGGAATAATAAAACAGCCAGAAAACAATTAACAAAATGGCAAAAGTAAGTACTTACCTATTAATAATTACTTTAAATGTAAATGGACTAAATACTCCAATCAAAAGATGTAAAATGGCTAAATGAATTTTTTTCAAAACTATATGCTGTCTACAAGAGACTCACTTTAGCTTTAAGTACACACATATAATAAAAGTCAAGGGACGGAAAAGGTATTTCATGTGAATGAGGACCAAAAAAATAAGGAGTTGCTATTCTTTTATCAGACAAAACACACTTTAAGCCAAAACCATAAGAGGAGACAAAGTCTTTATATAACAAAAATGTCAATCCATCCAGAGGGTATAACAACTGTAAGTATTTACACACACATTAGAGCAACTAATATATGAAGCAAATACTAACATACCTGAAGGGAAAATAGATAGCAATAGGATAATAGCAGGAGACTTCAATACCCCACTTTCAAGAATAAATAGATCATCCAGACAGATAATCAATAAAGAACTGTTGGATTTAAACTATACATTAAATCTGATTAACCTAACAGATAGATACAGAGCATTCTTGGATGCTCTGTATCTAGAGCAGCAAAATATACATTCTTCCCAAGCACACATGAAATATTCCCAGGGTATATTATATGTTAGGCCACAAAATGAATCTTAATAAATTTGTGAAGATTGAAATCATATTAAGCACCTCTACCAACCATAATGGTATGAAACTGATCATCAGTTATAAGAAAAAAACTGGAAAATTCACAAATATGTTAAGATTCAACAACATGTTCCTGATCAATAAATTATAGAAGAAATAAAAAGGAAAATAAAAAAATGTATTGAAAGATTTGCCTCAATACTATAATGTCATCTCTATCTATTAGAATAGCTATCATCAACAAGATAGGCAACAAGTGTTAGTGAGGGTATGGAGAAAAGGGAAGTTCTTGCACTGTTGATAGGAATGTAAATGGTGCAGCCACTGTGGAAAACAGTAAACAGGATCCTCAAAACTTAAAAACAGAACTACCATGTGACCTAGCAATACCATTTCTGGATATATATCTGAAGACAAGAATCTCTAAGAGATAGCTGCATTCCTATATTCATTGTAGCATTATTCACAATAGCCAAGATATCAAAACAACCTAAGCATCCATTGACAAATTAATGAATGAGGAAAACCTGGTATATATAAACATATATATATATATTCCATTATGTACATGTGTGTCCATTATGTACAACGGAATGCTATTCAGTCTTTAAAAAGAAGGATCCTGCCATTTGTAACAACATGGACAAAAGAGGAAGTCATTATGCTAAGTGAAGGAAGCCAAATGGAGAAAGATAAATACTGCATGGTATCACTTACATGTGGAATCTTAAAAAAAAAAGTTGAACACATAGAAACAGAGAGTAGAGAGTAGAATGTTAGTTACCAAGAACTGGGGGTTGGAGGGAAAAACAAGAGAGAGGCTGATAAAAGGGTATAAACTTTCAGTTATGACATGATAAGTTCTGAGGATCTAATACACAATGTGGAATTATGGCTGAAAATACTGTACAGTAAAATTAAACTTGCTAAGAAAGTAAAACTTAAGTGTTCTCAACAAAAAAAAGTAAATATATGAGATGAATATATTAATTAACTCAATAGTGAGAATCCTTTCATATGTACACATATATCAAATCATATTATGAACTTTAAATATATTACAATTTTAGTTGTTAATTATACTTCAATAAAGCCAATTTTCAATTAATAAAACTTTAATTGATCTTGATATTTTTAATCCAAGATCTCATCAAAAAATTACACATTGCATTTAGTTTTCATTTTTCTTCAATCTTCTTTAATCTAGACTAATTTCCCTTGCCTTTTTTAATTATTCAAGATATAGCTTCATTTTAATTATCACCGAGAAAAAAAATACTGCCCTTAATAATTGTAAAATGTCATCATTGTAAGATGAATCTTGTTACATATTGAAATTTGATGTTAAAATGTGAGGGAAAAAGGTGCCTTTTAGAATCAACAAAATATTATATTTCTGTCTGAATTTATTATGAAGGAAAAGTTGCAGGTAATAATCAAAAGTTTGTAAAACATGGCCAGCAAGAAAGGAATGAAAAAAACTATAATATTTAGCTGAAAGAATAGATTAAAAGGCAATTTTATGACAAGCTTTAAATTTATAAAGAACCCTTAAATGGAAGAGAGTGACAAAATTTTGTCATATGCTAAGAAAACAAAATAAGAAAAAAGAAAGTACATAGATTTAAACCATAAAGCTTTTAATTTAGACAAAGTAATTTTTGCTCAGAAATATCTTTTAAAAATTACTAAGAATGATTGGTGAGTCAGCCCTAGCCAGAAGCTTAGTTGGCTACGGCATCGTCCCAATATGTCAAGGTTGCAGATTCAATCTCTGACCAGGACATATAGGAGAAGCAACCAATGAAAGTATAAATAAGTGAAATAACAAATCGATGTCTGTCTGTCTCTCCCTCAAAATCAAATACATACATATGTACATACATACATATATAGATGATGAGTCTTTTTCTCCAGATATGTAATCAGAATATGCTAAGCTAGAAAGTGAACTTTTAGACAAAATTTTTGAGCAAGGATATGTGGCCTGGTAGAAGAGGCGACAAAAGGCATTTTGGAGGTGAAATGTCAAGGGCTGAAGCACAGAAGTCACGATAAGCAAGTCTGAGATATGACAATAATTTGTTTGGATGAAAAAAGAAAGTCCAGGGAAACATGAAAAATGTGTTTGCTAGGAATAAAAATGGAAGAACCAAAAGGTCATTCACAGAGGAAGGAAAATGTAAGGGTCAGTGAAGGACCGTGGAAGCCAGACAGATGTGTCTACAATGGTGACAACATATAATAGGAAGTCACTCTTGATTTGAGAATTGTTGTGACAAAAGCCAAATTTAATGAAGCTTTTTTTCCCTAGTACTTAGTGTAGGTTGGCTTGGAATAAGTAAAGAGCAGGGTTAGGGAGACCAGCCAGAGTCATTGCAGCAAGCAATCCTTACCATGGACTCACGATGCAACCGTCCAGATCCCACAATGCCCATACTGGCAGGAGTCTGAAAATCTGCCTTTAGGACATTTGTCTCCGACTTGCTATAAGCCCACTAACCCATAGCCCATCTTTTAAAACAGGATGCTTCTGTTCCTTCCTAAGGAAAGATTAAGATAGAGTGAGTGGTTAAGATCTTTTAGACACAGAGAGCCCAAGGACAGTGGAGGCTGTAGATTCCAAAGCCGGGCTTTACCTACCTAACAATTTTGCATACTTCTGGGCACCACTGTGGAAAAAGAAAAATGAAGGAGTTTTTCCTTGTTTTTCTCATACTCATGAAAACAAGGTATTGGAACTAAGATTCCATGCCTACTGGAAACATTTATTAGTTCTAACATCAGGTCAATCTTAACAATACAAAAGCATGTTCCAAAATCTATTATCTTAAAATATAATTCAAATCTCAGCATGATGCTTCTTTAATTTTTGATAATAAACATTTGGTGTTCAAGAGTATATAGTGTTATAAATTGAGACAGCTAATAACCCTAAGAATTAGCTCCTTTGAAATCAGTGACAAGAGTGCCCTCTTGGGCTTTTTTTTTTTCTCCTCCTGACCTTGACGTTCTACAACTGCTAATGTTGCTGATGCTTTTAATTTTGTAAATTATAGTTGTCCTATAAGTGATTCCAAAGAACAGACATCTGTCTCTCTGGAAACAGCCTTCATCAGCCTTCATCATATGCCACCTTCATCAGTTCAGCAAAATCCCTGGATCATTCTGCCCTTGACCCCAGAACCTACATTTGCCCACAGAATGATAATAAAGGAAAGAAGAGAGAGCATTCATTGCTATGGTTAAAGTTGCCACAACAGTACATCCACTATCAGCAGTTGCTTAGTTTAACATCTCTTTACAGATGGGGCTGGGCCTTCATGGGGTTTTGTACACCTGTGCCTTTCTCGTTGGAGGTATTTGGTAAATGTGTGTTGGCCTAAAGAAAAGTATCTAACTCTCTGGGGAAGGCATTGAGTAATTTGAAGAAGGTGGATTCCAAAATGCAGTCCATGTTGACAGTCCCTTTTTTCTGATGAGCACTCCTAAGAAGCTGCCACCATCCCCCTCTGAGGTACCTCGGTCAGGTATACAGAACTTGCTGCCTGTGCTGTGCAAGTATTGGCTGGAATACGATCTGCTCGGGTTCTTGGTGTTCTTCTCCAGGGCAGAGCATGTCATCCACTCACAAAAGGAATACTTTCTTCATTCCGAATCTGAAAATGAAATGCATCCTCCCATTTCACTCTTCAGGGCCTTCCTTATGACCCCAAAGTAATTTTGAGGCATTCTATTTCATTTTCATGATGGCAGATTTATGAATATTTACCGATAGTAAGCAATGACTATAGGGAAGCCCCAGGAGGAAGCTCAACTTCACTGTGTTAGTTTTAACAATAATAAAAGTTTCAAATGAGCCAATGTGCCTTCCATAGCTCATTACAAATAACATGCCACGGCTTAAAGATCTCAAAGCATATGAGTGAAACAATAAGACATAATGAAGTAAAGAAAGGGTGAAAAGATTAGAAAGTAACAGGAAGGAAGCTAAGATTGCAAACCTGGTCCCATTTTAGTCTGGGTCTTTAATGCACTTTTCATTTATACACAGATTTTTTTTAGCATGAGGATTTTCACTTTTAGTTGGTTTTGCAACAACCTTCATATTCTGAGTTATTTGGAACCCCAGAATGACTTTTGCTACTTTCCAGTTATTTTGAATAATAGCTTTTTAGTACCCTAGATGGAACAGTGTCCAAGAACCTCTAAATTCTTATACAGCAGTAAGATACTGTTGTTGTTCTGCCTAAACACCACAATAGATTTAACTAAAAACTAAAGAATCTATCCATAATCATTCCTGAATTTCACATGTATGTATTGAGTGCCTACTACATGCCAGGCGCCTTTCCAGGCCCTGGGGATTCAGCAGTGAACAAAACAGAGAAAAATTATTGTTCTCAAGCAGTTTACATTGTATATGGGGGGGGTAGACATAAGAAACAATTCAACAAGAAAGTAAGTGGTATGTGACAGGGACATGAGTGCTAAGATGAAAAACAAAGCAGGGAAAGGAGTTAAGGGATTCCAAGGAAAGGTCAGAGAGAGTAGGACAGCAGGAATGGCATCACTGAGAAACCAAAATGCAAGCGGAGACCTAAAGATCAACCTGCACCAGAAATATCCTCAATGTAACTGAGACGAGCAGTTGCAGAAAAGCTGCTGTGCCTGGACCAGAGTGGGTGGGGGGAGGCTGGCAGGAAATGGAGTCAGAGAGAGCAAGGGGCCAGATAGGACTGGGCTGTGCAACCACAGTCTGGTTCTGTCTGGCTGGAACTAAGAGTGAAGTGGAAGCCACTGGATGCTATTGATTTGGGGAGAGAAGGAATACTCTTATTCCATGCTAGTACCTTAAATCATCTTCAAGTGGTTACTATTGCTTACCCTTAGATTTTGTAGGGGTTTTTTTAAAGACTTATTCTCAAAACAAGATTGTTTCAAGTCTCATTCTTTACTCTTTTATGAACTTGGAAAGAGAGAGATTGGCTTCCATTCTGTTTCAGAGAACACACAAAGAAGCCCAAATTCTACACATTGATCTTCAAACAGAATTAGGTACTTTGGGAAAAAAGTATAACTCAGTCCTATTGCATATACATACTTCTCACAGACAGAAGGATAGATGGATGAGATGGTCCATGAATGCTAATAGAAAATCTATTACCTGAATCACATTAGATTTGCCAAGTAGTGTTACTGAGGGCATCCAAAAAACTGGAAGTGCTAACATCAGTGAACTATGCATTCAACAGAGGGGAGATACTAATACATAGAAGGACAAATGGAAATTCTTTCATTATTTGAAATGCATTTATCCATATTTGCTAAGCAACTACCCCTTCCTTTGATCATGCAAGAAAAAAGCTGCTCATCTGTCAGGTAAAGGCAGTTACTAAAGCAAAGATGCAGGCAGATACCTGATGATTTGATGTGCAAGTCCCTTGTAAAAAAAGACCTCCATTTGAGTCTGCCATTGTGCCCAGAATTAGGTATTCCTTTGGGCTAAATCATTATCTCACTAAAAGACCTTGACAAAAGCACATTAACTTCCCAGGCCCTAGTGATGCACACTAACTAGCTAAAAACCTTGGCAAACGGGGCCCTAAGGGAAAGTAATATAAATGTACATTGGCCCAAAAATAGCACTTTATCCTTTCATTAATAATACCATTTATTGAGCTCTTACTATGTGCCAGCTTCTAATATTTCAATAGCACAGAGGTAACTACTATTCTCATTAAAGAGGTTGAATAAATCTCCCAAGGTCCATAGATGTACGTAGTGATTCTGGAATTCAAACCTTGCATTTAACACAATGTTTAGTACCTAATAAGTGTTCAATAAACAATCTATAAATGAATGAATGCGTGAGTGAAACTCAGATCTGTCTGATTCCAAAGCTCAGACTCTTAACTATGTGTATTTATGCAGAAATAGATGGTTCTTAAGAACTTCCCCATATGCCATGGAGACTTGGAGTTAGAAACAGCTCATAATAGTATTTCATCCAATAAACCACAGTCTTGTAGGATACTTCCTCCTCTTCCCCCAGCTTATTCTACATGACTACAGTGCAACCTGGAGAGGATCTGGAACATGAGGAATGCACAGGGCAGGACGTTTCCTCATGAATGGAGAGGAAAAGGAGGAGGGCCAATAAGCCATCACAGGAAGTTGTAGGAGGGCTTTGCAGACAAAGGGCTAAGAGGACACATAAAGATGAATGAATGATGTAGTGAATAAAAAAGCAGGCCCAAGAGTCACTCAGGATTGGGTTAGTAGGCAACATCATCTCTTAATAGTTGCCTGACTTAACCTTTCTGCACCTCATTTTCAGCATCTGTAAAACAAAGATAATTAATTGCACCTCCCTTACTAGATAGTTACAAAATCACATGGGAAAATGTGTGTAAAGCACAGTGTCTGGCACATAGTAGGTGTTCAAATAAAACTTAGTTATCTTCATTATTAAAGAGTAAGACGGTAGCTCCCATGGGCAAACCTATGATCCTCACTAGAGTCATAAACCACCATAGTTTCCACCCTTGAAGAAATTTCATGAAATAATATATATATGACCTAAAGGATCTGAAATACTCACCTTTCTGAAAGCAGGACACACCCTCCAATGCTAAGGTGTCCCAGTTTCCAGACCACTATATGGGAGAAGTTGAAGCAAACCTTCCTCTAGTAGTTTCCCCTTTAAGAGATTCTGTTTCATGCCAGCGTTAATTTCACAGTCCTTAGTGTTCTTTCTATTATGCATGAGTTCTCTGCAATTCAATTTTACAAAGCAAAGGAGGGAAAACACAGATAGGTCTTCTCTTTTGGAAACAAAACAGTTTTAGTCCCTGCGGAACAGAGGGCCTGCTGATCAGATGAGTTTCATGTAGCCACAGCAATTGGGTTTCAGCACATTTCTTAAAGAGAGCCCAAAGTCAAACTCCACACTTTGCCTGTATATTTGGGGGACACTTTACACCACATTCCTCTTTGTAAGAGTGCATCAGTTCTCTGAAATTTACTCTGCTATCCTCTGACACTCAGCTTCCCTCGCTTTACTAGACAACCATTAACACTGAATACAAAAGAAAGGGGGGGTATAAAGGAGAGCCCCCCATTCTGCCTCCATTTGTCCTGCTTCCAGTAGGTCCTCCCATAACACCATGATGTTCCTTCATAGTCTGGGTGTGTCAACTGCTTTGGTGCTAACGAGATACCTTGACCAAATGGATTGCCATTAAATTTTCCTCCAGCTCCTGTGCTGGCTACTCAACATGCAGCAGGACTCGTGGCATGCCAGATGCCAAAGGGCCACAGCATATGTGGGATCTTTGTGCAAAAAAGAAAAAAATCACTCCTCTGATATTGCAGAGATTGGCAAGCAGATAGTGTCCTTTTGCAAATTAAAAAAGGAGTGGCACCCCTTCCTCCATACTGTCTTGAAGCACAAGCTGGATTTTAGCTCCCACTCACCCCTATAGAACTATGTGTAGCTGTGTCCTCAAGCACAGAAGACAACAGCGCTTTGCCACCCTTCCCACAGTATCTTCTCAACTCTACCCAGTCTGTCCAGGAGCTTTGTTGAGGGAAGCTAGGGAGCAGATGCCAAGCTTAGGGCCTGGTTTGTAAATTCCTCATTTCACTCTGAAAATCAAAACAATTACCCAGCCTACTTTGCCAGAAAAAGGGTTGATTAGCTCAGACTAAAGCATAACAGACGCAGTGTGATTTAAGTCTGGCATCCCTCTGCTCGGGGATGTGTTTGCTGCCACTGACTAATGTATACATATCCAGTCCCTCAGCTCCTGTTTCTAGGGACATGAGACTGGAGAGAGATGTTGAGATTTTAACTGCCATAATCAAATACTTATATGGGCCAGAGTGTTTCACCAGGGCACTCAGGAGCTTCCATATTCAGGTTATCAGGTCTCACCCTGTGATCCAGATAAGCCACCATGGTTGCCTCTTCACAGAGATATTAGTAGTGATGCAGCTGTGAGCTAATCACAGAGAAGAAGCATTTGCTATTCCCTCACCATGGTGGAGAGCACCAAAAATAAAGGAATACATCAGATATGCCCACCCCCAATTAGCCAGGAGACGTCACAGGCTCAGAAAAGAACTATCGGGGGGGGGGGAACAACTGTGTAGGTCACCTGAAGTAGATACCATCTTAACATGAAACAGAGAGCTTTGTCTCACATGCCATTAGCTAGACCCCCTCATATCACTTCCATGTATGAGGCAATCTGGACCAGGTTCCCTGGGAAAGACCTCCCTGGGCCTGAAAGGCTAGTTGGGCCTTTGAACAGCCATCAGTGAGCAGAAAATGTATTGCTACAGAGGCAAGTAGTGAAGGGAATACTATCTATTCAAAAGCCTCCAATGACACAAAGGGACACATTCTCCCACTGGTGAGCTCTCCTTCACCAGGAACAAGCTCTACTCTGTTGCTAAAACTCATGAACTATCTTCCACTCTATGTTGATGGCAAATAGTGGTCTCCACTTTTCTTATCATAAACATCCCTGAGTTCAGGGCCTTCAATCCCCAAGGTGAAATAAGTCAACTCTCTTCCCCTATCCTGCCTAGCCCTAGCCTCCTGTCTTGGATTTGTGGATGTACTGTCAATTCCATTTAAGTTACTGAGTTAACAGATTGGAAAGATACGTGCAGAAAAATGAAACTAAACCACTTCTTACACCACACACAAGAATAAATTCAAAATGGATTAAAGACTTAAATGTTAGACCTGAAACCATAAAAATTGTAGAGAAAAAACACAAGCAGCAAAATCTTGGATGTAGCTTGTAGCAATATTTTATCAGGTATATCTCTCTAGGCAAGGCAAACAAAAGAAAAAATAAACAAATGGGACTACATCAAACTAAAAAGTTTTTGCACAGAAGAGGAAAATATCAACAACATAAAAAGACAACCCACAGAATGGCAGAACATTTTCTCCAAAACATCTGATAAGGGGTTAATATCTAAAATGTATAAAAAACTAAACATCAAAAAAAGCAAACAACCCAATTAAAAAGTAGGTGAAGGACCTGAATGGATACCTCTCCAAAGAGGACATACAGATGGCCAATAGACATATGAAAAGATGCTCAACATCACTAATCATCAGAGAAATGCAAGTTAAAACCACAATAAGATATTATCTCACATTGGTCAGAATGGCTATCATCAGTAAATAAACAAACGATAAATGCTGGTGAGGTTGTGGAGAAAGGGGAACCCTCGTGCACTATTGGTGGGAATGCAGGCTGGTGCAGCCACTGTGGAAAATAGTATGGAAATAGCTCAAAAAATTAAAAATGGATCCTTTTGACTCAGTGATCCTACTTCTGAGAATATATCCAAAGGAACCCAAAACACTGATTCAAAAGAACATAAACACCCCTATGCTCATTACAATATTATTTACAATCACCAAAATACGGAAATAGCCCAAGTGTCCATCGGTACATGAGTGGATAAAACAACTATGGGATATTTATACAATGGAATACTTCCTGGCCATAAAAAAGAAGAAAGGTTTACCCTTTGCAACAGCATAGGTGGAACTGGAGAACATTATGCTAAGTGAAACAAGCCAGCCAGAGAAAGACAAATACCATATGATTTCACTCATATGTGGAATCTAGTGAACAACCTGAACTAACAAGCAAAACAGAGACAGACTCCTTAGATGGAAAGCAGGACGACAGCTAGTGAGGGGAGGTTGGGGGATGGAGAGATTGAACAAAAAAGAAAAAGGACTCATGAACATGGACAAGTGTGGGGACTGCAGTGGGGCAGGGGTACAAAGGCACTAAATGGTAATGGGAAAAACACAGTAAAAAAACATTTGAAAAAACAACTCAACAGACCTCTCAGCAAGGACTGAAAGCAGTGCTGAACATAATCTTGATTAGGTTAAATGTTGACTGTTCAGCTAAGTCTAAGAAAGGAGGTAAAATTAAGTTGAATGATTTTTAAAGAATTGAAATTTAGCCTTCAGAGTCAAATATTAGGCCCTGGTGATTTACCAAAGGGCAGCGGGCCCCCCTGCCATCTCCCATCTTTTGCAGCACTCTCCCTCCATGCACCTGTTTCTCTTTCCTAGCACCCACTGCTGGGATTTGGCACCAAGGAACATACACAGGAACAAAACCTGGGTGACTTGGAATACACGTATGTTCCTATTTTTCAGATTCTTCCTGCACAGCCTTCTGCAATTCCTCCCCTGCCCCCCAGCATGCATGGATGCACACATACTCATGTGCACACGCACATACCGGCAGGCACACACTCACACGCAAATAGACAGTGAGCACAAAAGTGGTATTTCAAGTCCCTTTCCTCGGTCAGGGAGAAAAGGGATTGCTAATTCAAAATGCATTTTCAGATCTAGTCTTGTTCTACAGAAACAAATGCGTCTCCTGAAAAACACCCTGTAATTCACTCTGCATTATTACCACTGGATAAATGAGAGGTTGCGATTTCAGCTCTCCTCTGACTGTCCTATCAAGCGGCTTCCCCTCGGATGTTCTGGCTACCCTGTTATTCTCAGAATGCTCAAACCACCCTCCTCACCCCTTTTGTGAAAGTGGTCATTGAGAAGCAAATAAAATGACTTTAAGACTTGACATTCCAAAACATAGTTATTGTGCTTTGTGGAAATTAACTGACTCTTCATGTAGGAAAAACAAACAAACAAATGAATAAATAAAGAAAATAAAACAAAAAACATGTAATTAAAACACCCATTTTCGCTGGATCTGAAAGGCTTCAACAAAGAGATACTCAGCCTCATTGTCTTTGCTCACTCACACCCCTCTCGGTGACTCTCTCAGCAACACTCTCCAGTGCCAACCACGTGGTCTTGGCGCTCCTGCCCAGACCCCCCAAAGAGGACGGAAGTGAGCCACCAAACCTGGACCCCCCTCCACCTTTTGCAAGAATCTTCTGATTGGCAGTAAAGCACAGACTGTTAATAAAGCTAAAAATCATTAAATTAGAGTTATTAATTGGTATACAGCCAAGAGACAGTTATGAAAGGAAAAAATGAAATGAAAAGCTGTTTTTCTCAGGACTAACCTAGGAATTAAAACACATCTTGAATAAGTAAAAATTAACATCAAATTAAAAATCCCCTGTATAGCAAAGAAAAAAATCAACAAAATGAAAAGGCAACTTATGGAATGGGGAAAAATATGTGCAAACCATGTATCTGATAAGGGATTAATACCCAAAGTATATCAGGAACTTACACAATTCAAAAACAACAAAGAAATGACCTGATTTACAAATGGGCACTGGATCCCAATAGACATTTTCCCAAAGACATCCAATGGCCAAAGTGTATACCAAAAGGTGTCCATCGAAGGATAAATGGATAAAAAAAGATGTAAGAGATATATCTATATAGTTACACATAATGAATATTATATAGAGTATTATTTAGTCATGAGAAGAAAATCCTCCTATTTACAACATGGATGAGACAAGAAAACATTGTAGTAAGCGAAATTACCCATGAAAGACAAATATTGTATAACCTCATTTATATCTGAACTCTAAAAATAAAACCAAAAGTTGAACTCACAGAAACAGAGAGTAGAATGGTGGTGAGCAGGGGCTGGAGGCTGGGGAGACAGGGAGAGGCCGGTCAAAGGACACGCAGCTTAACTGATGAGACAAACTAGCTCCAAGATCTAACACATGGCATGGGAGTGCCTGTGTCCGTAATACTGTGTGATGTACTTGAAATTTGCTAAGAGAGGAGACCATAAATAGTCTCACCACACACACAAAAACAGGTAACTACATGAGGTGATAGGTTTGCTAATTAGCCTGATTATGGCAATCATTTCACAAAGTATCCGTATGTCGCATCATCATATTATACTTTAAATATATGCAATTTTATTTGTCAATTATACCTCAGTGAAGCTGGGGGGGAAAGACAAGTGTTGGTGAGGATGTGGAGAAAAGGGAACCCTTGTATCCTGCTGGTGGAAACGTAAAATGGTACAGCCACTACAGGAAACAATATGGAGGTTCCCCCCAAAATTAAAAATATGACTAACATATGATCCAGTAATCATACTTCTGGATATATAATATATCCAAAAGCAACAAAATCAGTATCTCAAAGAGCTATCTGCACTCCAGGGTTCACTGCAGCATTATTCACAATAGCCAAGTTATAGAAGCAATCTAAGTGTCCATCAACAAATGAATGGCCCCATGGAAAAGCTACCATTCAGTCCACTTCCACTTTCAGGGAACATTTAAAGTTAGAAAAATGCATTGGACAGGATTCCCTGCTGCCCTCTGCTCCTGGGCCACAACCATAGTGGTCAGCCTGGAATGACACGACTGGGGATGAGTCGCAGTGCTTGTTCCCCTCAGCCAAACCCCTGGGTTCAGCCTGGGATCTCCTATGGAGGACGGAGAACTCACGTCCCATTCTCCCTCTCTGCTACACCAGCTGCTCTTCGGATGGTGGAAATAAAAATCACCAAATGTCATCTGATCATCCTCAGAAGACCCATATGATGCAAAGACATGGTAGTAAGTTATATTCTCCTCACGTCTGACAGGAGCAGAAAAATAGTCTGGAGCCTTTGTCTATTGTCCCAAGTCTTCTGACCCCTCCCACATCTTGGTTCAGAAGGCCTCAGGCTAAGAGGAATTGCATTGCCCTGCAATTATTTCTAGATGTCTTATGAATCCCAGGAAGAAATTAAAGTACACAGGGTGGAGATTCAGCCCAGAGTCAGCAATATTCTTTCCAGTACAATCAAGAAGTAGAACTTCTTGTAAAGGAAAAAAAAAAAAAGAGCTTAGGAGAATGGAAAGAATGTAGAAAATGGAGCTGTTTTCTGTAAAGATAAGAAATCATTCTAAGTTGCCCCTGGCTTAGGTTTAAACTGTACAGTGTGCTCAAATATGTGCTCAAACCCCATCACCTTCATTGAAGCCCTCACTAAAACTTTAAATGAGTTATTATACACATTAAATTGTCATTTAATCGTACCCAAGCACTGTCATAAAAGCAAATGAAGCAAGCCAAGCAGCACTGGAATAAAAAAAATACTACACTAGTTACATTCTGAGAGCACAAGCTGAAAAATGCTTACTGTCACCTCATACAAGGGGAGGGGAGGCCTGCCATCGTAGATAACAAACGGCTTAGGAGGAGCTGGCTTCTCACTTTCTCACTTGGAGCTGGGGAGCTGATGGCTGTCAACCAGCAGCCAGACCCGCTTGACCTGACAGACTGTGGTTGTACCCACCTTACTTTGAGGTTATTCAGTCTGAAGGCCCAGATCAGAAAGAGGCTGTCAGGCACTATCCCCAAAGTAGGATCTCCCATGATCTTTTCTAATTAGGAAGTGATGGCAAATCCCTGTATTAGAAGTCCTTAGTAAAACACCCTTTTCAGGGCTTCTTAACTGGGACTTCAAACGCTCCAAACAGTTTCAAAAAGTGGGGGGAGGGGAGGAACAAAACTGTCCAACTCACATCCACCCACAGGAATTGTGGCACGCCCAGCCCATCAATCCTTGAGTTTGTCTAGGGGCCGAGAGAGGGAGGAACTGGCAAACCCAAGGAGATAGCTGGATTTATACTGGCAATAGCAGAGAGAAGGAGCTAAGGAGGCAGGAGCACCTGCTGAAGCTAAGCAGGACAGTGGATGTGCTCAGGTAGGCACGGCACAAGCCCTCAGAGACATTTTTAATGAGAAACATGGAGAAAAATGATTTTTTTAAGTTATACTATACATTGAACAGGTAAATCCTTTTTGTTTGGTTTTGTGTTTGCTGCTGTTCATTTTTGTTACATTTTTGAGATTGCTTTTTTTTTAGATTAAAATTGCTTTTTCTAGGATTTTTTGGAATTCCAGACTTTTTTTTTTAAGCCTAGGTTGAAACCGACCTACATGGTAACTTGATTTTATATAGTTTTCTTTAGATATTTATGTCTGTCTGACATTTTCTGGTAGTTTTTTTTTTTTTTTTTTTTTTTTTTTTTTTTTTTTTTTTTTTTTTTTTTTTTTTTTTTTTTTTTTTTTTTTTTTTTTTTTTTTTTTTTTTTTTTTTTTTTTTTTTTTTTTTTTTTTTTTTTTTTTTTTTTTTTTTTTTTTTTTTTTTTTTTTTTTTTTTTTTTTTTTCAATTTATTTGTTGAGTGCAAAACATTCAATCTGGCCTACAGAAAACTCAAAGATACCACCAGACAAGGACCCTGTTTCCAAGGAACTTAACCTGGTATAATGACCACATAATGGCTGTGATAATTATGTTTGATTTACAAGCAGATACTGGCTGAAAGAGAGGCAAAGATCAGGTTCTGCAGAAGATCAAAACAGGGAAAGAACACTTCTGGCTGGGAAGGAATTCATGGGAGCAGAGCCATCATGGCTCTGACAATTGCAGAGTGCTTCATGGAGGAGGAAGTATGGTAGTTGAGCCTTAAAAAATGGGTAGCCTTTGGGCATGCAGAAAGGGGAGGAAAAGGTCTTCTAAGCAGAGGGAAAGAATTTCAAACTGAAACAAAACCTAAGCAAATAGTAAGAGGAAGAAAATATAGAGATAATTGAGTAAATAGTGAAAAATTCCGTTTAACTAAAGCAAAGATTCTATCAGGGCAACTAATAGGAGATGAAGTTAGAAGGCAGGTTATGTGCAAACCATGGAGAGAGCCAGAGATACTGTGCTAGATAATTTGGATTCAAGTCAACGAGTGACTGTGCAGGATGCAGATGGAGAATGGAGAGCCTCAGGAACACCGTGTTCCTGAAACAGGGCATGTTTCATGCCTTAGTATTCAGGCTCAGCCTGCTCCTCGGCAGTATTGCTCTCCATTTGTATTTGCTCCAACTTTCCTGAATTCCTCCTTCAGAAAAATAAGTTTTAAGCCATGTATGAGCTGAAGCTTTGGAGAAAGGAATTGCCTCTGTTAATCACAATAAAACTCCCCAGGAGGCTGGAACACAATGCAGTGTTTCCAAACATGACAGGTCATTTCTGCTTTTTCTGCCCAACTAGGAAAAAAAGAACAAGTGTCACCTCCTGCCCTCACTCCCAGGACCAACCATGATGAGCCCAGTTGCTCTGAAGGTGAGTGTGGCCATGGGCACAGGTAAATTCCCACATGCCGGTAGTTTGAAATGTTAAATGGCGGCAGAAACTGAGTTCAAGGTGAGGACCAGATGACTGATAACAGGTAGCCTCTCCTAAACGGAGATCCTAGAGCAATGTGGCAGGACATGTGAAAAAACATGTCAGGGAAAACTGGTGCTGGTATCATCAGAGAGGGGTGTTACCTTTCCCAGAAAAAAGGTTGCCAGAGCTGAGAGTAGGTAGAGTGGACCAGCTGTCACACACGGTACCTCCCAGTAACTGATGGTGTTCCAGCTGAAACAACAGGCTTCCTGGTACAGGAACTGTATCTCTGTGATTCACGACTGCATCTTGGAATCACTCCTGTACTTAGGAGACACTCAGCAAATATTCATGGAATGAATAACTGCTTCAACTAGTGAAGCCTGCTGAGCAGCCTCCTAGGATACTGTAGAGAGGATTTCTGCATTGGCAGAGAGGCTGGATACAATCTCTAAGATACCTCCAACACCAGAATTCCATGATCCTTCTCGGAATATTGAAATTCAGTCAGTATTTACTGAGCTCCTACTGTGTACGAGACAATGCACTAAGCACACAGAAAGCCAAGATGAATGAGAGAGAGCCCTTGTCCTCAAGGAGCTCATGGTCCAGCTCATGTCTGTCAGTGGCTTAGCCATACCCTCCTCAAAGAGATCAGATAGTCTCAAGACCTCTGAATTATCTATTTCATTTCTTCCAGAGATTCCTTATGTGCTAAGGTGCATATTTACTAATAACCACCTTCTTAGATTACACAGTTCAGAATTTCCTCTCCAACTGAAGAGGTAGGTAAGGATGATAAAGTTCAGTTTCAAAATGTTTCCAGAAGACAACCGATTGCCTAGAACAGTGGCATTTTAATCTAATGGCTTATCTTTCTCTGCCTCCTGTGTACCCTTATATTGGAGTTCATGAAAGAATCATAGGACCCTAGGGCTGGAAGGGAACTTGGAGCTCATCTACTACAATACCCTGAGGAAACCGAAGTCCGTAGCATCAAATAGCCTCTAGTTAATGACACAGCTGAGACCGGAACTGTGGCCTTTGACTCGCAGCTAACATTCCCCCATACCACACCAAACTAACGCACTTCTTAAGTGTTAGGAAACTTATGATTTACTCCATGGATTTATATTATAGCTTTAAGGCCTTATTTCCAATGAGATGTAATGAAATCATTGCCCTGCTTTAATTCTCTGAAGGAAATATATAGAGGCTGCTTGGTGTAATGGAAAAATACTGAAGTGGCTCTGGGAAACTAGGGTTCTAGGCTGAGCTCTACTAGTAATTTAATGGGTGCCTTCGAACTTCAGCCCTCTAGGTCTTCATTTTCTAGCAGAAAGTGAGGGCGTTGAACTAAAATCAGGTGTAGCAAACTCAAGTGCCTCAAAAAGTCAGGGAGGTAATTTAAATAACTGTAAAGCAGAACAAATACAAGACTAAAGGGCAGAGGTAGCGAAATGGACAGCTCATGCCCCTTTTAAAGACATTCCAAATTTTAAAAAATAAAACTGTGTAGACTTCAGAAAGCAGGTCTGTGAGTCAAATGCTGCCTACAGTCAGGCAAGTTAAAACCTCTGAACGATATGCTTGGGTCTCTTCCTTCTAAAATGTCTTGCATATGAAAATAAAATGAACAGTCATCAGCAGTCGATGTTTAGGTCATGGTCTAATATATTATGATTATCTTCAAAAATAATTTATTTCAATGCTTCCATGATCCAAAAACACCTACTCATTTTTCTTCTAGCTTGCTGAGCAGCTTCCTCTAGTTTGTATAGTTTCTCTGCGCCACAGTTTGTCATTAACTAAATGAAAAATAAAATTGCAGAGCATTCCTATGGAATGTGTTATGAATTAATTAGTTAATGTTTGGCATAAATGCTAAGGATATTCATTAATAAAATATATCTCATGGGTATATATTTTTTGTGATCATTTGCCTCAGTAGTTCTTTTGTTGGCACCAACTTTTATTGACAGTTCTACATAATTAAAACCTTAAGAAATTGATTTAAAAAGATCAGGAAGGGTGTGTAATACAGGATTGTCAACACTAATGAAATAATTTAAGTCAAAATTAGACAAAAGGACAAATTAAACCCAGCAAATTACTCAAGGACTAAAAAAGGCTGATCGTTCAAGTGTAATTAAAATATACAGCTGGAATAGTTAACTGCTCACAGAGTGATCTGATCAATGAACACAGTAGCTATAAAAATTTAATGCAGTGTGAGCAGTCTATTTTTTAAAATGCAAATAATCAACCCAAAATGCAGCCGTCTGTTATGAGTGTAACATGCAAAATCTAACAAGCTCAGGGAAACTGTACCAATGACTCAGAAGAAAGAGGCTGGTATAAGATATTAAGGACCTTGCTCTTGACACCAATGCTACCACTTAAACATAAAGACTAATTCCCCTGAAAGAGTGGGTGGAGCTCATCATCAGAGCTCTAAGAATATTTATTTCCTCCTGCCTATTCTTTACTAAGTGCCTGGGCTGAGCAGTGACATACGTTACATCTCTCCCATGCCGGCCACTGTATATCCAGACCACTTTGCCCACATGGTGTCAGACTTTAAGATCTAAGAGCTTGAATTTGCATGAAAACAAGATAAAACTGGACTCTATAAAAGTTATAAACACATCAGAAGGGAGCAGGTAGAATTTTAGGTCATTTTTTTCATTTTTTCTATCATTTTTATTATAAGCATGTACAATTAGCATTTATAACTTGAATGTCTTAGACCTCACCAGGTCATTGGTATGAACAAGGTCATAGTAATATTAACTGCACACACTTCCTTAG
Source organism: Anoura caudifer (assembly GCA_004027475.1). NCBI lineage: Eukaryota > Metazoa > Chordata > Mammalia > Chiroptera > Phyllostomidae > Anoura > Anoura caudifer. The sequence goes on along the minus strand of PVKU01001926.1, from coordinate 173,042 downwards.
TTCCAATGCTCTCTCTACTTGCTAACATAGGAATGCCAGTTCTTGACAGAGCTCCCACCCCTCCTTCAGGATCTCTGAGAATCCTCTTCTCGGGCTATATGAATTCCTGTGGACATAGAGATGAGCCACCCAGGTCCCCTTCAGGGACAGACTTGTCCCAGCCATCAACTGCAAAGAGCCACATCACCCAAGGGCACAGCCCTCCCTGGGAGGCCCATACCCAGTGGCTGATAGAAGAGGGATGCAAAGGCCCAACCATTTCAGCCCACTTGGACAATTCTGACAGGCCACACACAACCCTGAGCTCCCAGTGGGGTTGGCCAAGGCTCTATCTATTCTGCGTCACAGTTGAACTTCTCTATCTTCCCCATCTTGCTTCATTCCCCTTCCCTCCACAGGTACTGATTCCCAATAACTATCCTGCACACCAAACTCCACTTCAGTGCCTGCTTTCAGAGAACATAACCTGAGGTATGAGTTCATCCTGGCCACCACTAGCAGCTGACTTAGCACAGAGAACCACAAGTGCTCAGCATGATCTTCTCCAACCCCTGCTCAGATCCACACCTCTGCTGGTCACCCTGGAAACCAGTTTCTCAGTCCTCAATGCCCTCCACTCCTCTGTGCTATGCCCCATCAGAGGGTGACATGTCTCTAAGTTCACAAACACAATTTGTTTTCTTCCCAAGGTAAGAAGACACTCTCATAACAGGCAGGCAGGATAGGTTTGATGACCAGCTACCATCCTCTACCTGGAATCTACTCCTCTCCAAACCTCAGAAATCCATCTTCCTAGTTAAGCTAGACTTCGGCTTTTTTTGTGCTAAATTCTCTCTCAACTTTCTACTCCCATCCCCACAGTTCCTTCCTGAAATGTGGCTTTAGTTTACACACAGAGAAACACATTTAACCTACCAAAGGGTCTGAATCCAACTGTGGTCAGTGCTGAAGGGTTTGCAGGCTCCTTCTTTTCACTAAGAATAATAAATACAGCTATGAAGGATGGTGAGGAAGGGAGGAAAATAGTTTTTGAGTTCTACACATATGCATATCTAACAATCATTTACATAACAATTACCATTGGCACGGTTCTAAGGCATATATATATATTTGTGTCATGCAATCCAAAAACATCCCTATGAGGTAATTAGGCCCAACATACACATAAGAAAACTGAGGAACCTAGAGATTTGGTGACTGGAGGTTGTGAACAAGTTTAAGTTTGAGGATGCTCTGGCTCTAAGGCCCTGATCTTTTTTTATCCTAACTGGAGGACATTTTTTCACTGCTCTTAGAGAGAGAGGATGGGAGAGGGAGAAAGAGAGAGAAATATTAATTGGATGCCTCCATATGCACCCCAACTGGGGATCTAACTCTCAACCTAGGTATGCACCCTGACCAGGGATTGAACCCACAGCCATTCTGTTCACGGGATGGTGCTCCAACTGACTGAGCCACACCAGACAGGGCTAAAGCCCTGATCTTAATCACTAATCCATATAATCCTTCATCCCAGGCTGGATCCCCCCTCTGGTATGACAGTGGTAATATTCCGCTGGGGGAGAACTGAAGGCACAAGAACAATAATCAAGTGAAATGTCTACATCTCTTGATCTGCTTTTCTCCATCTCACCCTGGCAAATTACCATGGCTAAAATCTTACTTCCCAAAGTGCCTGAGAAGCTGTAGGCATCAGAATAAATCTATACTGACTGGAGTTATCTATAACATACTTTAGGCCATTCTCTTGATATTGGATTTTCCCTAAACCCTTTCTTCTCAGTCCAGTAGCCTTTGGGGGAGACTGAAGTGGATCAGGTTGGGGCAGCTCTGGCCTGAGCCCTGCCTGCTGCATCTGGCCTTGTCTGTGATAAAGCAGCTATTGCTTGCTATGACACAATTCTCAGAGGTCATCTCAGGCTGTTGCAAGCTTGGCTGGAGTTAACACAACTTGTTAAATAGACAAAGAGTGCTCTAGAGCAGAGGGAATGCCTGCACAGGCAACATATTGAAGCGATCCCAAGGGTTTCCTTCTGTCCTGGCCTGTGCTGTATATAGGAGTTCACACTCTTAATTGAACTAATGCAATGCTGTAAAGATTTGCAGTTCAATTCAGCTACATGTTTTTAAGAACCAAGTAAAGGAGTATCACCGTGAAAGAGAAAAGGCAACATTACCATTTATTGAGCATCTATTATATACAGATCATGACAGAAAATTTCAAATATGCTACCTCAGTTATCCTTATTAAAACATTATTCAGTATGTCCACTGTTTTTAAGATGAGGAACTGAAGAGAAATGAGGAAAGTGACTTGATCGAGATCTCACAACTATAAAGTAGCAAAGCTGATTTAAATCCATGCCTCTGTGTTCTCCTGCCACACAATGGTAGTTTGCTAAAGGAGTTTACAGTTAAGTGAGTGAGACCAATAGGTAAAGAAATGAACCACCAATCAAAATTCCACCATGTTAGCTCACAGATATTCACAAACTGCGAGTCTATGTGGAGAGGCAGAAGACCCAGGCTGGCAACACAATATGGAAGGACAAAGGACAAAGCTGGAGGAATGACAACTACCCAATTCAAGACTTACTATAAAGCTACAGTTATCAAGACAGTGTTGTACTAGCAAAAGAATAGACAAATAAATCAGGTGAAGAAAACACAGAGCCCAGCCAAAGACCCCCATAAATATAATCAGCTGATCTTTGACAAAGAAGCAAAGGCAATGCAATGTAGCGAAGATAGCCTCTTCAACAAACAGTACTAGAACACCAGAAATCCGCATGCAAAAAAAATGAATCCAGACACAACTTTATTGTGAGTATGAGAACCTTAGAATTTATTCTGGTTTTATTATTTATTAATTATTGCATTATTTTTCATACGAACTGTAAACCTACCTTTGCACCACCCTGTATTATATGATTGCAAACACATGATGTTTTGAAGAAGGCAAATATGGTGACAATAAAAAAATTGTGGTTTCCATAGGCAGGATGGGGGAAAGGGATGAAGAGGCAGAGCACAAAGGAATTTTTAGAGCAGTGAAATACTCTGTATGATATTATAATGATACATATGTCATTATACCTTCATCCAAACCTATAGAATGGACAACACCAAGGATGAACCTTAATGTAAAGTATGGGTTTCAGGTGGTTATGATGTGTCAACATAAGTTCATGCTTGCTAAATAGTACACCATTCCAGGGAGTGATGTTGATGAAGGAGGAGGCTGTGCATCTGTGGGGGCAGGGGATATATGGAAAATTTCTGTACCTCCTCTCAATTTTGTTATAAAACCAAAAACTTCTCCAAAAAACAAAGTCTTAAAAAAATCAGAACACAGGGTAGAATTACACAAAGGCTATAACAAAGATTCAAAATGGAAGGCAGAGGAAAGAACAAGTCATTGTAACTAGGGGCCTGGGACAATGAAGTTGCTTTTAGCTGGATCTTGAAAACTAAGATTTTTAATAAGCTCAAGAACAGAAGGATAAAGTCATAGAAGGGCATGTGGCAGAGGCTACCAGCTGTGCAAAAATATCCATTTCTTCTTCCTCCTGGGCTTGGCCAGATTGTATTCCCAAAACTCTTATGTGGTTCAGAGTGGGCACGTGATGAAAAATTCTAGCTGACCAAATATAAACAGATGTGATGACTGACGGGCCTGGCCCACAGAAACCTTTCACCTGAGCTTCTCCACCCCCTCCCCCTCCAGCCAGCTGGAACAAAGAGGACCTGAGCAACTCGGAGAGACGAGTGACCAAGAGGGCACAGCCTTCATCACTTCAACTCCATGGAGGCCTTCAGGAGGAGAGCCCTCCTGCGCGCTGGGAGCACTCATTTTGTTCAGAAAGTGAGAAATATATAAACTTCTATTGTGTTTGAACTCATTATACATTTTGAGTCTATACATTTAGAAGACCTTGTGTTACCCCAATTAATAGAGGTGGTGTAATCAGGCAAAGGTGAATAGAGAAGCATGCAGCGAATACAGCGGTAGTAAACTGGAAACCTGAACAGTGGCAAAATTAACGATTTGAGGTTTCTTTCTGATAACAGCAAGTCAAAGTAAATCCATACTCTGACTAAATTAAACTGCATGCAAGTAAATTGTTTTGAAGACCACTTTTGTGAACATTTGACATCTAAAACTGTACTTTGGGCTTTAACATGAGTGCCTCTTTACACTGTCACTCTTTTATTTTTCAAAGAAGTAAGCCTTTAGAAATGATACCCATCCTTCAGGTTTTTCACTTGCCATTCTATTATTGAGCACTCACTAATTTGTTACGTGTTTTAGTTCAATTCCACCAACACATGCTACACTCAGCACCTGACAACAGCAGAGGACACCTGAGTTAGCGATACACAAGTGCTCTTCCTCCAAGGACAATTGAAGAACAAACAAAGAAACAAAGATTTCTGCTGGCATTATGCTGTCAAAGAAGTAGGAATGTTATAAAAACTACTTCTGTGCTCTTTCAGGAACACTCTTCCTAAGGCCAGAAATATGGCATGTAGCCCGAGAAAAACTGGAAATAAGAAGTATGTAAAAACAATACTGCAGGAAGGAACAAGAAAAACATTAATTTGACACAGAAAGCAACCACATTAGTAGGACCTTACTTTTCTGAATCAACAGTTTCATTCTAAATGCAACCTGCAAGATGAATGTTGGACAAGTTTGGGATATTGTGATAGGGTGAGAGAAGGCAGGAGAAAAAGACGGCTTTCCAATCCACAGGAAGCATGCGGTAGAGGACCCGGATTTGGGTAGGCTCCAAGGAGAAGGTAGCCTGAGTAGGGCAGGAGAAAACAGCAATGGAAGTTAGAGTGACAAAAAAATGTAAAGGCAGGCAGGAGATTTAACGATATTATACAATGATCTAACATAGTGAATCGAAATTTAGTCATGTAACCATACCTAACTCCTGCAAAAGGGGAGATGTAATCCAACTGTGTGTTCCAGAAAAAGAGAACATGGATTTTCATGAACAAGTGTCAGTCTTGGTCACAGAATTCTATCACTTTGCTAATGCAGTTGTCTCAGAAAGAAAGTCTATCCCTTTTTTTCTATTCTGAGTACAGGAAGACTGGCACTGATCAACACAGAGCTGTTGAGTAAATAGGCGTGGCTATCATTGCCAGACTTTCAGAATTAGAAAAACTGCATGAGATTTGATCTCAAATGTGGAAAGACTTGTGTTGTGCCATGGATAATAAAAGAAATGAGATCCAGGAAATCCAGTGTTATAATTTAGATGTGATCAGCCTAGCATATTTGTTGAAGTGCTATAATAAAGGACAAAAATACAGGGCCTTAAATGATGTAAAATTTATTTCTCTGTCTCATAATAGTCTGGATCAGAGTTGGCATGGTAGCTCTCCAGCAGAAAGAAAAAAACAAAAGAAGATAACAAATTTCTTTCCTTTTAAAGTCATGATTCAAATTTATATTGGCCTGAACTCATTGGCCAAAACCAAGTCACGTGGCCAAACCTTACTGCAAAGAAGGCTGGTCTTTGGAATTGCGGTCTTTCGCTGAGCAGCCTTGTGTAACAACAGAAACTTCTATTATGATGAAAAACAGGGAATAAATACTGGAAGCCAATCATTGTTAACTTGAAAAAAGACCTTATACATTCCCATTTATAAATTGAAACTCCTAACTAATAACTTACCAGTCTGGTAGAAAAACATAGGAATGTTTATGACAGTGTGATACTTTCACAAAAATAAGAGCCTCAAATTCACATCCATGGGAAATGAACTCTAGAAATACTGTCAAGGAATAAAAAGTACATTATCCAGAGCAACTGTTCCCAACATCACTAAATGTCACAGCATCACCTGTGATCAATGTCACTGAATGTCAGGATCACCATGAAAATCCATTTAAAATAGCAATTTCCAAGTCCTCGACATTCTGCATCAGTAAATCTGAGTAGGGACTTGGGAATACAAAGTTTTTTTAAGTCTCACAATGAAGAGAATGTACTGTCAAGGCTAAAACCAATGACAAAGTGAATTTCAAAGATAAATGTTCATACACACCTCAGGTTAAACTGAAAAGACTTAAAATAAACAAATATTGCTGGACTTTTCTTGGAAACCTCAATCAAAAGGATTTGAGATTATAAATGATTGATCACGGAAGTACAGGGCCGGGGTGTCTGGGCTCTGCCGCTGTCAGACCTTGGGTCCTGAGCTAGAGGTCCCTCATCTGCAAAATGAGGGGTGTAGCCAAAATGATTGTAGGTACCATTCTATGATCCCACATGTTTTCATTTCATTTACTAGCCTATTCTCTTCATTCACCAGCATAGTTTGAGTAATATAAGATTAATGTAAAAATAAGTAACGTACAGCAAACATTGACAGAGGTTTTACTTTGTGCTAGGCTCTGCTAGGAATACAAATGGAACAAAGAAAATGCAGGTTAGCTTTCTCTCTCGTTTATGGAGCTTACAGGCTCTCAGTTGCAAAACATTGTACTGAGTCCTATTACTGCTGATCAGAAGCCTATCAATGGCCACCTTTGGGCGGTAGGAACATAGTGAGCTCTCTCTCGCTCTTGCTCTCTCTCCCTCTTGCTCTCTCTCCCTCTTCTCTCCCCACTCTGTTCCATTTTCCTCTTTCGCTTTTCCACTCTTAGTTTAAATTCAAAATTTTCTATGACACATATATAATACCTTCAAAATGGAAAAAAGAAACCCTATTCAAAAGACCTGTTTAAAAAATTATTTTGAAATATATTTTCAAATTCTTGCACTCTCTTGGAACCGAGATCAAAAATGAGCAAAGTGGAGACAGAGATTTGACAAGACAGAGCTCATCCAAGCAGAGAGAATGTGCCTACAGGCTGAGTACTCCTTGCATTTCCATAGCTTTCAGGAAAGGAAATTCAGATCCCGCAGAAATGTCACTGTGTGTGCTTAATGCGTGTGTGTACACATGTGCACGCACCTGTTTAGTACAGCAAAGGGACAAAAGAAAGTACAAATAAAAGACACTGAGCAAGGAACAATGAAAGAAAGAAAATAGCACTGCTCCAAAACAATTAGTTCCTTTTCCTGTAAGCCACACAGCCTTGATAATTGAGGTTTCACTACAGTATTTTCTCAGCTTTCTCTGGGAACCTTCACATCATTGTGGCTATTAAATGCTGAGAAGCTAACTACTGTTTGTTTCTAGGATACAAAAGACATTCCATTCTCTCTGAGTGATTCTCTGCTTCTCTGAAGGCCAGCAAGTGCCCTCCCCAGCCAGCTTGCAATAGCTCCTCTACAGGAGAGGCACCATAGCAGGGAATTATTGAAAAAGGTTTACAACGTGTGGTATGACTATTATTTCTCAGTGGCTTCCCTTTCCTCCCTTATGTTTTGTTTGGGTTCAAGTACTTTGCATTCCCTTTTCCTAGCACACATTGTTTGGGAGGAAGAGAGAGAAAGCTAGCCAGCTACAGGGTAAGCTGACACTAAACTGACCGTGTACAGTGAATGATACTACACAGACTTTTCTGGTTTTCATTTCTCAAAGGGCTCACTGTGGACTCTATTATTAACTTTACCTCGGAAATACTTAAGACTTATTAACATGATATTTTTGATGCTTATTTATTAATAAGGGGTAGAGTTAATCATGGGACCTGCTGTCAAAGCATTGCTCTTTAATCAATATCCAACAGAACCTCCATTTTTCATTACCTTGTAAGACTTTCTAACAATATTCTCTTGGGTAACCCTATTGACCAAAGAAAAGGGGGAAAATAGTTATGACTCATTCATGACAAGCTTTGTAGTGGTCTACAGCATTTTTAATGGACATTCTAAAAACATGTCGAACATCTCTATGTGGAAATGTAATTTGCACATAATTGATAACAAGTAGAAATATCATTGTTTGGCATTAGTATGTCCTCAAAGTACAAGTGTTATGATGCTTTCACCAAAATAAATAACATAACATAATGTAACATAACATAACATAATGTGGATACTGGAAAGCACAAATGACATGTAGGGTCCACCTAAAGCAGGAGTTCTCAACTGAGGATGTTTTGGGCCCTCAGGGAACATTTTGCAACATCTGGAGACAGTTTTGATGGTCACACCTGCAAGGTAGGTGTACTGGCATCTGGTGAATAGAGGCCAAAAGTGCTGTTGAACATTTACATTGAACAGGATAGGTCCCCACAGCAAAGAATTATGTGGCCCACAGCGCCAGGAGTTCCAAGACTGAGACACATATTTTCCAGGAACCTCCCCAAAGCACTTAAGGTAGCAGAATAAAAAGGGGAACTTCTTTTCAAAACACCAGTTTTGCTTATGAACATTTCCCTACCCACCCCTATCAAAGCCCCATGGTTTTCCACGTTCCGCATCATACCTACATTCTGAGGGCCAGAACCACCCAGCTGCAGAGTGCAAGAGGCCCCCTCCCATTTCAGGTACTGAGGAGGTTTCATTGTTGTTGGACAACAGTCTTCTCCTCAGAGTGTAGAGAAGCATGAGACAAAGATACCGGCTGAGCTTTTTCAAAACACCCCCTCCCACCAGTTCTGAAATGTCTTAGTTTCAGTGGGCAGGGGATGTGTGGGCACCAACATATATCTCTGGCACCATGCAAAGCAAATACAAAATGGGATTGATAAGGAGAAGACTGATAAGTACAGAAAAAGCAGTATATACAAGATCACCAAACTCGTCATCCTCCGAGTTGAGCAGACTGGATACATGCAGCAAGTGAATCAGAAGAGAGGGTCCCACATACTTACAGTGAGGCAATGTGTAACAGCAGGGCTTCCTGCTTCAGGAAGCGACAGGGACACTCTGGAGCTGAGCCTGCTGTTCCTACTGAGATCTGCTGAGCCACCAGCTCTCTACTAAGCTAAGAGGAAAGAAAATGAGCCTCTGCAGACATTCAAATTAGTCTCTTCATGGATATGGAATGGAATGGAATGGAATGGAATGGAATGGAGAATAGAAATGGAATGGAATGGAATGGAGATGGAAGAGAAATGGAAGGGAATGGGAATAAAACAAAGTGGTAATGGAATGAAACTGGAATGGAATGAAACTGGAATGGCATGGCATGGAATAGATAGTAAAAAAGAGATCACAGTGCACTACACATAGAAAAGCATACATTAGTTTCAGAAACTTAAATTTGTATTGTGTGTGTGCACATGTGTATATTAGGCAGTGAAGTAAAATGTACTTCCCAATGAGGATCAAGTTCAAAGGGTTTTAAAGTCATGAACCTAGATCTGTCTCTCTCCCCTTCCCCTTTCTCCCTACTGCATACCATTAGGAATTTATATTGGAAAATGAAAATAGAAGATTTATCTATTTTAAACATATATGTATATATGTGCATATATGTATGTGTGTATATTTATATATTATAAATTGATGGGCATGTTAGCACAAACCAAGCTTAGAAAATGCCCATGAAGCCCAGCATGAAGCAAAGCTGTTGGGACTGGCAGTCATGACTGCGGTTCTCACAGTACAAAGGGTGGACAGCACTGCTTAGGCCACGGCCCTCTGGCATCTACCTAACTGACCTTCACCAGAGAACGCCCTGACTTCTCTCCTTCCTAGTCACCTCCTGCTGAGATTGAAAAGCCAATTAGTTTATTAGTCCCTAAACAGTGTTAACTGGGGGCCAGCCATGGACAATACATTTTATACATCTAACTTAGTCCTAACAATCCCTCTGGAATATCATTTCCATTGAACAGGTGGTAAAAGTGAGGCTCGGGAAGATAATATAGTGAACCCAAGATCGTATGGCTACAGAGCAAGCAGTGGAGCCAGGAAGAAAATCCATGTCTCCAGGCTCCAAAGCCCACCTCTGTCTGCCACACTGATGCCTTAGATCAGGAATAGACTCTGAGCTGCAGGTATGTATGGCAGAAGATTTTTGGAGGGAGCCCTCACCTCAATATCTGTGGAGGAAAGAAGAATGTTAGGATTGGAAAGCCGATCCCAAAATTTTGTGTGGGGTTCTGGAGCTGACCTGGCCTTGAGAGGTGTCTGTCCTTAAGGCAAGGGGGCCAGGCCTTCATAGCCCATTCTCCCCATTGACCAGTGTTTAGGTTCCGGCTGCCCCAGAGAGAGGGTATGAGCTTAAAGTGGCTCTCTTCTGCTGATGGCAATGACAGAGAAAGACTTCATAAGTCATCCGCTGCCAACACTACCAGAAGCTGGGGAATGAGTGCCTTATTCAAACAAGAGAGATCTGGGCAGGGTCCTGCAGCACTTGCTACCTTAGGGAACACAAGTGCCCCTTCAGAAATTCACTCCATGTTTGATATTTCCAGCTCTACTGCCAAAGCTGAGTCCTCTGCCCTTGGCAGATACTGTTGCCAGTTTCAGCTCCACCACTTACTGTGTGACCTTGAATCAGTAACTTAATCTCTCAGCGCTTTGGCTTCCTTATCTGAAAAATGAAAATAACAATCATAACATGGGATTTTCAGAATATAGTTCTAGCACCTAGGCACCTGGCAAATGTTTCTTGTTCCTAAAGTTGTTGTTATACTTTTGCTTTGCTGCCTCATTGACCAGCCCTTTCTCTCCATAAAAAGTGCTTTGAAGTGAGATACCAACAGACATAAGTTAACAGAAATTTGCCCACATCTCAGTCCAGTACTTGGCCGAACGTTTACTTCAGTCCTGCAACTGCTGCTGCCGCTTCCCCTCCCTCACTACCACTGAGAGTATGATTCCTTAAGGGAAGTTTCAAGAGGCTTCTTTATGAAGCACCACTAGGCTCACTCCAGAAGAGCAGGAGTTTAAATCTGCAGTAACTCCTGAGAGTTGTGCCTGCAATTGACAAGGAGAAGGCTCACCGCACAAGAGCAACTTATTCCTTGCATCTTATTCCTTGTATGCCTTTACATGGTCTTTTATAACACAGGCAGCTGACATGGAATTCAGTAATGCTACAAAATTTTTTTTCTAAGTTCTTCAAAAGAAGGCATGACAAATATTTAAAGGATAGTTAAGGCCAAAATGATGTGAAGGTGATAGCCACCAGGTGATAAAAAATATAAGAGGTACTACATTTTTTAACCAGGTTTGGAGTTAGTCCCTTTGAGAATCAGACCATTTTCATGTTCAAGAGAATACTATAAACACAAAGCGGTTTCCTCCACAAAGAAGCTTTAATGAGTTTTTTTTAATGCTGCTGATGCTTGATGCTGTTGAATAATGAAGATGTTAGCTATTTCTCTAATGCAGCTAAAAAGCACAGCATTACACAGATAAAAGTTCTGTGACTACAATGGGTTGATGAAAAAGACAAGATATTGTTGGAATGACAGTTATGTCCTTAAAAATGCATTCTACTGCCATAAAGAGGAAAATGAGTTTGCCTCAGAAGCCTCCAGAAGGAGATTGGACATTATGCTCCAGAAGCCTAATGTCCAATCATGTAACCTATCTGGGCTGCCATAATTTTGTTGCTAATAAAGTCATGAACCCACTGCCTACTCTTTCAACACAATTGCTCACTTTCCAACAAAGGGGACCATCCGATTTCAGCCCCAAAGCCCACGTTTTCCCATCTCTAGGCCAAAGCTTATGCATCTCCCTCTCCCAGCTCTCCCTTCCCTCCATTTTCATCAGGCAAACTCCTCTCCATCCTTTAGGGTTCATTTCAAATGTCATCTTTCAGTGAAAGCTTCTCCGGGTCCACCCTCTTTAAACTAGATATGATCACTCCATGCAGACTGTAACAACATCTGGTCTGAATCTTTCTTGTGATTGTAATTATAACCTGCCCTGGCTTAGCTTATCTTATTGATCAACTTTTATTTATTTTTCCTCTGTCTTATAAGCATTTTTAAGGCAGTGACTATATCTTAATTTTCTCTGCACCTTCTGCAATATCTGGCACTGTGCCCTGCCTTTAAATGGGGCTGAATTTATCAATAACACTTTTCTGTTGGCAGTTTGGGTCTCGCTATTCATCCCTTTATCATCCTTGCACTTCCTTCCTCACCCCTGCTCACAGGAGTCAGCACAAAGTGACCTCAGTTATGCCTTGAAAATACCAGAAGAGCAGAGGTTAGAAATTTGACACTTTATTCATAAAAGGTTGCTATCCCCTCCATCTCCCCAGGAGTTCTGGGACTCTAGATCTCAAATGCTCTTTAGATAATACCCAAGTCTTGGGTTACAGGAAAGGCCCAATGTCACATACAGGGCAGACCTGGGACTAAAATTTCATGTGAGGATGAGATCTTTTGTTGTTCACTGCTGTTGTCATAGATGGGGTTAGAGTTTTTCACTTTTGGGGTCTTGAGCTGATTCATACTGGGAATATAATGTTTTTAAGATATAAGCCTAAGAATATTAATTTGCCAGTACCAAAATATTTATAAGAAACCTTGGATTTACTTATAAATTTACTTGTACAGCCAGTAGGCTCTGCCCCAACCCAAAGTGTCAATGATGAGTATGTCAGAACTGAATAGCTGTAAGCATACACTTGCTTGTGACAAAACCGCTCCAGGTTCTGTTAGTTCTATTAAGAACAGCCAAAGAAAAATGAAGTTCAAGTAGAAACGTTTTGCTGACTTTATTCCCAGAACTCAACCACAGACCAAAGTCATAGATGAATAATGCTTTAAATGAAGTGAAAATAATGAATCAATAACATGACTAGCGAATTCTGGAGAGTGGATCAGAGTTTTGAAAAATCTTCATAGAAGATTTTCTTCCAGGGAGCAATCGCAGCATCCAAATGCATTTATTATTGGCTGTGATTCCTGTGGAGCAGAAACTAAGCAAGACCCTTCCGGCTTACTTCCATTTTTCATGTGGTTGGCTGTAACCTCACATTCCCCTGTTCAAGTGCAACCTAAAATCTGTCTTTATCAGGCTAAATTAACACATGTTTTTAGAACCCATGAATTGCTGACTTTATAGCTTCTTTATACCCCAAAGTTTAGATGGCCTTATGCCCCAAGGCTGCTTTTGAAAAGGTACTTATGAAGGTTGTTTCTTTATGATGCCTGAGTGTCATTCTCCTTAAGATGACGACCACGTAGATAAGCATGACAAAGTTCCACGCCACACTGCTCCCATGCTGTGAGGTTCAATACCAAACTCCTGGTGATTGTACCTAATTATAGTAAAGGCCTCAGGAGCTATTGAACACAAACTCTCACGGGCCTATACAGCCAAAGAGAAGTAAATACTTGTGGTAAATTCAGAGCCCTGAACACACAAAATGCAGGAAATTTCCATAAAGGAAAATTTATCTTTTCAGATCTCTGTAGGTACTGAGAGGTCACAGCTAAGATTTGCTGCATAATAAAAGCAGCTTCAGTCACCTAAAGTCCATGCATGACAGAATATCAAAGGGTTATATAAAGTATATGAATGAATGTGGCTTATGAGGAAAATTCTTTTAGTTTTGGAATTGATAAAATTTAACCATGAAATAATATGACTGGCTTCAAACAGCTTGATATGCTGTAAATTCTGGTTGAAACAAGTATTGTCCTTTCAAAATGATCATTTTGGGAGACTAAACATATTGCAACCATGCTGCTTCGGTTCCAAAAACGTCATCTTTTCATTTGGTTTCAAGGACACATTCTGTCGAGTTGGGCTTGATTTTAGGAAACAACCTGCAGCAGACAGACTCTCAGGTGCCCCCAGGACTCTGCCTCCGAGGGTCCATGCCCTCGTGGGATCCCTTCCCCTCAAGTGTGGGTGGAGTCTGTGACTTGCTCCTAGCCAACGGGACATGGCAGAGATGAAGTGATATATGAAATTACAAGCACATGATTACCTAGCTAAGACGGTGACCCACCTTGCCAGTAGAGTCTCCCTTGCTGCTTTGAGGAAGAAAATGGTCATGTTAGGAAAGTCCACACAGCAAGGAGCTGAGGGTGGCCTAGAGCTGACAGACAGCAAGAAATGAGTGCCCTGAGTCAACAGCCTGGAAGGAACTGAAGGCTGCCAACAACCATGTGAACTTGGAAGTAAAGCCCTGCCCAGCCAAGCATCAGATTCAACGCCAGCCCTGGCTAATCCTTTGCGACATTATGGAGGATTCAACCAAGCCATGACCATACTCCTGACTCAAAAACTGTGCATTTCTTTATGCCACTAAGCTTGCGGTAATACTACTTCACAGCAGTAGATACTAATACATAAACTTTAGTCATTCTGAGTCAGAACTAATCAATATGCAACTTTTTTATCCAAGATATCTTTCTTTCATCTTTTCTTCTTAATTATCTCTTCCTTACCTTGCTTTACCACATATTTACTCCTAACAAAATCAAGAATTCCCTCAAAAGGGAACTGCTTTTGAATCTGATACTTTACAGGTTAGATTAATAACACCCAGCATTTACAGGACATTTACTATGCACTTCAGGCACTGTGCTAAACACTTTACATGCATTTGTTCTTAATCCACACAAACCTATAATGTAGAAATTCTAACATTCCCATTCTAAAAGTAAGAAAATGGTAAAATAAATTTCCCAAGGTCAAAAAGCTAGCATACAGCAGAGCTGAAAATCTAACTCAAGCAGTCAGCTTCCAGAGCCAACACAATTAATATCTCTCCTATAAAAGATGCTCAGTCCACATGCATTGTCTCATTTAGCTCCATGAGGTAGCTATTCTAATGACCAGACTTCTAGAAGGAGGAACTGGGGCTCAGAGAGTTTAAGAGAGAAAGCCATTTAACTTGTTGATGGTCATAGGGAGATTAAAAGAACCAAAGTGTCCTTGATACTCTAATCCAGCGCTCTTCTACCAGGAGAGCACCACGCAGTTGTCGCTCTGCAGTCCTGAGCAGATGGTCTTGTGGGCAGGTCTGGTACCCCGAGTATGACAAAACCCAAAAGCAAAAACCTGAAACTGATGAAAACGCCATCATCAAGACACTGAACATAAACACACTCAAAGGTTCCATTTTGAAAGATACCACTCACCTCCGAACAACATTTCTATGGCTATAAAATTATAATCATAATACTTTACAGTTGACACCTCATAAGCAGGCAAAAAATAAGATATTTTAATAGAAGGTACATAACTCTGTGAAATGCAATTTCCTGAACTATGAAATGAGGAGGGTCAGAGACTTTCAATACTTCTCTAAGTATCTTCCAGAGGACATCAACCCCACAAGATGTTAAAAACATTCAGGAAAAAAAACATAACAGGCTGGCGCAGTCAAAAAAGCCTATGCTGTTCGGAGCCCTCTAGGAGGCTCAGAGTCCACATTAGCACTCAGAGACTCTGAGAAGTCCTGCACCAAAGGAACCTATAAAACTCTGCTAAACCAGTGGCTTTAAAACTTTCTAAGTGTATAACCATTTTTTTTTTCTGAGAGCATATATTAATGTCTGCTGGGACTCTAATTTCTACTTGGAAAATTCTATGGATTTGCCTCAAGGTTAATTTTCATTTCATAAGAGGTTAAAAGTTGTTTGACCCATCAAGCGAGTTAGAGGTAGTTTGTTTAAATTACACAGAACTTAGGAGACAATGGCAAATGTCCCCAAGAGCAAACATTTCCCCAGGCTTCCAGTCCATCAATTTTAGTTGCAGATTATCCACTCATTCTTTTCCAGATACCTTCGGTGAGTGATTTTGATGAATCTGAGAATCTAAAATAACATTTACAGACAATCAACTAATTTTCAGAACACAACGTTTTTGGTGTAACCATTTATTCTACCAACTTGCTTCGTGTAATCAACATCTTCAACACAAGAGCAGAGGAAAAGGGCAAGCACATCGCATTTCTGTCACACAAGTAGTCTGTGAAGGTTCCCCCATGCCTTTTCCTTATTTAAGCTAAAATAACCATGTGCAAAGGGTATATTAATCCTATTAACCTTTGCAAAGCTATTTAGAGGGCTATCACCTCTTTTACTTTTCTTCTTCACCATATTAAAGTTTTTGCTAGAACTTTCTCACCCAAGTAGTTTCATAGTCTGTAAAGTGGAAACAATAAAGTGGAAGCTTAATGACTCAGTTCCCATGTCTTTCTAAAGTCACTGCCCACACAGCCAAGTCACCAGTACTGAACATGACAAAGACACCTTTGGAAAAGTTGTGGGTGATGCTCTGGGGCAGTTCTTTTCATCTGTGAGTCATCTTGGCTCCAGTTCCAACTTCAGACAACTTGCTTAAGTTTCTTACAGTTTGTGTTTAAGCCTCCATTTCCTCATCTACGAAATGAGCTTATAATAGCTCCTACCTCACAAAGTTGTCAAAAAGAGTAAATGAGATAATCCATGGAATTATCTCACTCAATCTACTTGTGCAAAAAAGCATCTGTGTGCCTAGAAACTCTGCTTTCAGAAATGTTGCTACATTTAATCTTTATAATGAAATGTACATGGTGGTTTTGGTAATTCTAGTTCTTATTCATGAGAGAACAGAAAAGTTAAGAAATTTGCCCAAGGTCAGTCAGCTAGTAAGTGAAGGACCATGGATTTGAACTCGTCTCTATTTGTGTCTTTGAACTTTCAAATGTACCATAGTGATGCTCAAGAAAATGTGTTGCCTGTCTCTTATAGCATACGGTTGCCAAGATGTAGAAGAAGAGAAAAAAAACACACATGAGTACAACTTAAGTCAAGCTTAATCCTTAGGCCAAGTTGTAAATGCTCACACTCTAGAGGGAGAGATATTAAACAAAGGAGAGGAGGAAGGAAGAAGGAGGCTTTAAGAAGTTGGAGTTGAGCCCTGGCTGGTATAGCTCAGTGGATTGGGCGCCCGCCTTCAAACCAAAGGGCTATGGGTTTGATTCCCAGTCAGGATGCATGCCTGGGTTACGGGCCAGGTCCCTAGTAGGGGACATGTGAGAGGCAACCACACATTGATATTCCTCTCCCTCTCTTCCTCCTTCCCTTCCCTCTCTCTAAAAATAAATGAAATCTAGAAAAAAAAAAGAAGTTGGAGTTGGGGCAAAAGGAGAAAAATCACAGATTAAATGTGCATAGACTACCCCATGTTTTCTTTCTCTTGACCATATCTCCAAATTTGTGGAACCAGGATAGTTCTATGGCAGGCCTAATTTTGCATATTTAAATGGCTCCAAGAGACAGTTGGACTGTGTTTAAGGAAAGACTTTCTTACTGGGATAGATTACCATGAAAAGGTACAAATTCCCTTCAAGTTTTTAAGACAAAATAAATAAACCCAAAAGTGACTAAAATCCAACCCTTACTAGGAACCATGAGTAGAATATAGAACACTGGCCAGGAAATCTGAGTCCCTATTGTGCCATTTATAAGGTGAATGACCTTGGCCAAGTCACCCCACTCCTACAACCTTCAGTCTCTTCAACTGTAGAAAGATAAGGAAGAACTTGCTGATTTCTGAGATGCCTTCCAATCTTGTAATGTTAGTGACAATAAACTCTTCCATTCTCTTCAAATCCTTTTCATCTATATTTTTGTTATATTTTTTCATTGGAAAAACAGGGTCCATTACTTCTGAAACTATAGTGTTATCCTCAAGATTTTTCAAAACGTATAAGCCACTGCTGGGACTACAATCATACAGAGTCTGAGAACAATGAGGGGGTGGCGGGGGAAGAGACAGACAGAGAGAGAGAGAGAATGGGAGGCAGGGAGAGACTAACTGAGAGAAGACCCACAATAACCCCATCACGTCCGCATGTGGACAGAACAATGCGCTTCTTCTTACCGTGTGGTGCCCTCAGAGTCACCACACAGGTAAACCAAGCTTTACACAGCCTAGAGCTGAAAAGCAGTCTGTAACCCGACTTTGGTCAGTTAGCGTATACCTCAGTGTACTACAGAAACTGCTATTAAAGACAGTCTTAGTCTCTTTTGTGATGCAAATGAACACCACACATTTGATTTTTGCAAAAATCTCAGTTTAAATGAAGTTATATTTAAAAATTACAGCCAATATTCACCAAGGATCCACTCTGTGTCAGGCTCTTTGTCAAAAGGTTTACATACAATGTTGCATCCAATACTAACAACAACCTTATGACATTAGTACTACAACTATTACCATCGTATAGAAGGGAACATGCAGCTCAGAAAGGCTGAGTGGTTAATCCAAAGTCACACAACTGGTAGGAAAGACAAGTAGAAGGCACAGCTGCCTTCATGGGACCCTCCAAGAGCTCAGGTTCTTACCACTACTCTTCTGTGCCCGTGAAAACCAAGCAGAGGTCTGCCCTGGGCACACTGGAATCTGGGGACTCTCTTTGTCCTGTGGCTTCTATTTTCTTTGCCCCAGCATCCCCACCCTCATTTCTTAGCTACTAAACCTTGTTTCCAGTTCTGACGAATGTCAGGGGGTTTCCAGACGGAGAAGCTGCTCTCGGAAGTCCAGGTCTGTGAGCAGGGACAGACCCTGGGAAGCTCAGAGGGGAGTGGCCAGGCCTAGAACAGCCATGTTACCTGTTGACAGGTGGAAGAAGTGGACAGGTTTGGACTGAAGAGGAGAAAACTCAGGGGAAACATGTGCTAACGCAGTCTTTTCACAGTTCGGTGGTCTCATTTGAAGAAGTTGCTTGAATCAGAAACAGCAGACATTCAGTACAGAAGAAACAAAATGTGTTCTATATGGCACAGTGCCATCTATTAAAAAATCTATGACAAAAGAACAATGCCTATTTTACAAGAACTCGTACAAACAGAAGGATACAAACACATCACACATATTAGGATGGTTGCCTATGGAGTGAGCAAGGGATGTCAAAGGAAAGATTTGTCCTATTTTTACTTTAGTCTGAATATATAAAAGGGGACTACGTGATTAAATAAACCCAGGGGGTAATGTTAGGATCAGCAGGTGAAACTTGAAGAGCACCATGTAAACTACATCCAGAACCCAAGCATTTTTCACACCTCTCCTCATCCAAGACACCATCATCTCTGGTCTGAACTCAGACAACAGCCTCATAACTGCTCTCCCTAAGTCCACTCTTATCTCTGTACAGTCCATTTGCAAAACAAATCTTCTAAAACTTAGTCAGATCATATCAGTCCCTACCTCCACACCCTCCAGCGACTCCCCACCATATGCAGAAGAAACCCCAGTATCTTCATAGTGCTCTATAAGGCCCCACATGACCTGGTTCCCGTTCCCTTTCTAATCTTATATCCCACACTCTCCCCTACCCATTCCCCACTCCAACCACACAAGCCTCCTTACCCCTCCACGAACACACAAAGCACGCTGCTGCCTCCAGGCCTTTGCACTTAACTGTTTCCACTGTCTGGAATGCTCCTCCCCCAAACACTCACGGCTCAGTCGGGCCTCCACTCGAACGTCACTGTCAGTAGGGCCTTTCCTGACCACCTTGGTTAAAATTGCAAGTGCACCCTCCTGGCACTATCTATCGTCCTTCCTTATTTATCTCCTGTCACGCTCATCATTTTACTTGCCTTATTCACTGTCTCTCTCTTGCAGAAAGCAAGCTTTAAGAGCACAGAGATTTCCATCTATTTTGTTCACTGCTGTATCCTTGGAGCATTAATAGTATCTGGAACATTGTATGCACTCAATAAATATATTTGAATTGATTTTTGTTCCACATAAAAAACTTCCTAAAGAACTGTCCAATGATGAAATGAGATCCCTAACAGATAATGAGCTCCCCATGCCTGGAGGTATTTGAGCAGCGGCTAAGTGACATTTGGTAGAGATATTAAAGAAAGAATTCAAGCACTGGGTATTATTAGATCGGACTAGATATTAATCCAAGCTCTGCAAACCCTGAAATATTGTAGTTCTGTGAACCACCACAAAGACACTAAGAGAAGATGCTCAGACTCCTACAACAGGACCTAAGGAGGTCAGCAAGCGCTGAAGACACCAGGGTCATATTTCCAGTCTCCTATGCCTAGTGTATTGAACACCAATAGTTTGGATTTTCTGTGTGGTTTTATTTTTAATGTAAATCTTTTAAACCTCAGGAGTCTATTTGGTAATATTTTCTCTTGAACACAAAAAAAGGCGCATACATCTAATTGCAAATGAGAAATTTTAGGGAAGGCTTCTGTTATCAAATAACTATATTATCTGAAAAAAAATCATCATCTCACATAAATTCTTGCCCTTTGCTCCCTTGTATATATTTTTGAATTATAAAGTCTTTCTAAAATTAGTTTGATTCTTCCCTTTGGGGTAGATTTTACAACCAAAACCACAGGAGAATTAAAAAGAGGAAGAGAATAGCTGATAGGTGAGATTTCTGCCATAGAGTCTCTTCATTTGTGTATGATAAGGTTGAATGTATATATGGAAAGACCAGAAGGAAGAGATTGCATGCTCTAGGAATGCACAAATTAGTGATGTTGCCACCCCCCCCAAGGAAGAAAATATTTTAATTTTATTTTTTATAGTGAGGAGAAAATTGCAGGACCCAAGACATAGAGACCCATGCTTTAGACTTTATTAAATGGGGCTAACATAAGATCCAGACATTTCCTTCACTCCCTTTGCTAGGAGACAGGGACTCTTCAGCTGTGTGAACAGTCCAGGGGTCCAACAGGTAACTGGGTGATGGCAACAAGAGTAGTTCCCTGCTCCTTGAAGTAAAATTCTGAAGCCAGCCTGGAAATTCTTCGGTGTTCCCTCCCTGTTTACCATGTTCCTCAGCATAGACACGAGACCCACAGGGATATCTGATGACAACATTGTGTTTATTGTGTTTCATCCAACACAGGAAGGGGTAGGCTCACCCCACTACTTTCATAGATATCCATCCTTTCTACACAAAGAAGTGGTTTTGACTTTGAGACTTTCAGGTAATAGATGTTCTTTTCCCTGTTGCCAATACAAAGTCAATTTCTGGGAAGAAACCCACAAATGCACCACAACAAAGAACTGGTGGCATGTGTGCGTCCCACTGCCTGATGGTGCAGAGGTATCTCAGGGACTTGAAAAAGGAGTTCCCCAACAATGGGTTTAGCAGTGGTCTACAAGGTCACCATTTCCCTGCCTGACATTTTCTTTTTCATGATCTTAACACCCAGTCCCCCCTTGATAACAAGTCCTTTCTTCATTCTGCAGAGCAAGGCTTTATTACAGAAATTGATGCTCTAAAGGAAAGAAAATGTAATAGTCATTCAACAACAGATTCTGAGCACCTTCTACTACGTTACTAGCAGAGGTAGATTAGGGGGTGTGGCAATGAGGGAAGCAGGCACAGTAAGGAGAAATCTTTTCATACCCACGTGGAGCTCACAATCCATTATGCAGGTAATACTATCACTATAAAATAAAATAATTTAAGAGTAACATAATAGGGTGCTTTGAGCATATTTAGCACTGGAGGGGACAAGATTCCACATGGTTTAACTTGGACAGGGC
Organism: Anoura caudifer; assembly: GCA_004027475.1. Classification (NCBI taxonomy): domain Eukaryota; kingdom Metazoa; phylum Chordata; class Mammalia; order Chiroptera; family Phyllostomidae; genus Anoura; species Anoura caudifer. The sequence continues at coordinate 151,674 of PVKU01001926.1, read as the reverse complement.
CTTCAGTGGTAGAAGAAAGAAATAAAGAAGTTAGCAGGGTCAGTCTCTAGATCAGCCTGGCTCAAGTCCATCAGCCCGTCCTTCCTGCTGGCCTTCCCTCCACAGTGTAACCATACGGCGCATCGCAGGCCACAGGTAACCTTGGGGGACTCAAACAAGCCACACGTTTTGGTCCCACTTTGATGCTCTCCCTCTGGGATGTTCAACCCATAGAATCCAATCCTCAGAAAACACAAAATCAAAAAGCTCCAACTAAATAAATTCTTCCTTTTCTACAGAGAACCAGATGATTCTCTGCATATATTTGTAATCAGCTTTTCCCAAAGGGAGAATTTTTAACAGAAAACAGGAAAAATTCTGAAAGCAAGTAGAAGATCAAGGCGAAAACACCAGGCCCCAGGCCCTGGCCAGGTGGATCAGTTGGTTAGAGCACCATCCAGATCCCTGGTCAGGGCACATATAAGAATCAACCAATGAATACATAAATAAACTGAACAACAAACTGGTGTCTCTATCTCTTTATTCTAAAAAAAAATTTAAATTAAATTTTTTTAAAAACCTGAGTCCCAGAAAAGCAGGGAAGGATTTAGTGTATAAATCCATTCTGTAGGCAGAATAAATCAATTCTACAAGCTTGCTGCTGCCCCGTCCTAGGAGAGGCCATCTTCCTCACGTTAAAGGCCTTGACACCCACCCTAAACACAACCTTCAGGCCAGAGGACAGGCCCTGGCTGCGTGACTATTGGCACATCACTTACACTCCATATAGAGAATGAGGCAACCCCACCAACCTCCAAGGCTATAGATATAGAAAGAATACAGATGAGGCTTTAGTACAGGGTCTAGGACAGATACTGAATGTATTTATTAATAGCATTGTTAATAATTTTATTATCACCCTCCCTCTCTATCAAAACTTATTTCCTTCTTTCTGACTTTTTTTTTTTTTGCTACACTCAAATAACTATAAAGTTACATGCTCAGATCCCCACAGGGCTTTCTTCTCCTGGTAGTGCTGTGGGTCATCCCAGTTTAATCAGTCCTTTTAAAGAATCACCAGCCATTCTTCTGGCTGACATTTTAATCAGGTTTTCCCAAGAATCCCAAAGGAGGGAGGAAAATGGAATTGCAATGAAAAAACTCCACTTTTCTCTACATGCCACTAAATTATAACTTCACAGCCACCTTGGAAAAGAACAAAAGTTACATGGCAGACCATTTTTCTGGCTGAAAAAAAATTGACAAAGCAGTAGAACTAAATTCCTTGCAGTACTGGCGATGGGGTGGGGAGCCAGGCAGGGGTGGCAAACAAGGGCAGTTCTGCAGAAGCACGTCCTCACAGTTACTCGAGCTCCACACTGAAAGTGTTCACAGGACACGTTCGGGATAGGAGCAAAATATCTGCTTCTCTCCACATATCCTCACAAAGATGGAAAATGGGACTTTAAATACCCCAAATAGAAGATAACAGTCAAATAATTCATTTGGGGCTTTGTGCTCTGATGACGCATAATATTCTGTGGGCAGTGTTTCTCCTTGAGAAACCCCTTCCACCTCTGTGCATCAGGTCCCCTGTGCAGCATCATCAACTGGTCCTTAAGATGGCTCTAAAATAGATGTCTGTTTCATGGACATGAGTCAGTCTGGCTGCTGCAATGGGGGAGGTGGTGTGACAAGAGTCAGACAGCCTAGCTTTGCACCTAACCTCACCCTGTCACTTAACCTCTCTGAATCCACAGTTGCCTCAGCTGTAAAACAGAGATACCAATATTACCTTCTGGTTCAAGCTCTATGGAGCTTAAATTGAGTAATGCATTTAGAGTTCAGCACACTCAATAAATGTTTAATGGTGAGGAGGAGGAGAAAACGTAGAAAGAGACATGCAAAAAGGAAGCAGGAAGGACCAGGGCAGTCTGACGGTGCCAGCTAACTGCTGCTTCCTCCTACCTCTCCCGACATCACGTTCGTTCATTGTACCCACAGACTGGAACTGGAAATCGTAACCAGCAAGTGACAACTGACACATGCATTCGTTTGCAAGGGCTGCCTTGTCAAAGTACCACTAACTGGATGGCTTAAACAACAGAAATGTACTGTCTCGCAGTTCTGGAAGCCACAGATCTGAGAGCAAGGTGTCAGCGAGGTTGGCTCCTTCTGAGGGTGGTGAGGGAGAATTGGTTCCATTCCTCTCCCCCAGCCTCTGTGGTTTGCTGGCGGTCTTTGGCGTTCCTTGGCTTGTAGAAGGCCCATGCTGATCTCTGCTTTCATCTTTACTTGGCATTGTCCCTGTACGTGCATTTCCAGACCTCCCCTTTTCTTAAGAACAAATTGGATAAGGGCCCAACTCCAATGACCTCATCTTAACTAATTACATCTGTAACAACCCAACTTTCAAATTAGGTCACACTCTGATGCACCGGGGGCTAGTTCTTCAGTATATGAATAGGGTGGGGACACAATTCAATCCATTATACCACTGGGCAAGTCACTTAGCCTCTGCACTATGGGTTCCTCAGGGCAGGTGCAAGGACTGCAGCCCTGTTGGTGCTCTCCTCACAGGCCCTTGGGGCTTGCCATTGCAGGGCTAGCAGCCCAGCCTTCAACCAACATCCTAAGGGCTGTCTCTATCAGCTAGTCATCCTGGCTCTGCCACAGCAGGCTGGGACTGCCCAGGAGAGGCCCTCAACCAGTCCCCTACACAAGTTGCTGTGTTGGTACCCTGGTCCCCTTAACCTCCTTCCTAGGTACAGGTTCTCTGCAGTTCCCAGAATCCCCAGCTGCATCAATCTCCAGTTGCCCTCCCTTTATTGGCAGTCTTCCCTATCCCATCTCACTTCTCCATTTCCCTGCAGGGTGTTCTCACCTCCCAAACAAGCTACTTATACTGAAATGCTAGCCTTGGTGTAGGAGTCTAAGGACCCCAAAGTAAGACTGGCATTTGTTGCTGCGATGATTAAATAAATTAGTATTTCAAATAGAACTTAGTGAGTGCTGAATAATTATTGGTTGTTATTATTCTTGTCAACATTATATTTTGAATAGTGTGGCTAGGCCACGAAGTATCAGTCCCAAGCAGCAAAGGCATCCGCGATGAGGCTGTTTTACTCACAAGCCCCACTTGGCAAGTAGGTGAATGAAAAGGCAGCAGGCGCTTGTTCTTCCACATCTGATGGAGCTGTCCTCTCACCTCTCACCTCTCACCTCTCACCTCTCATGTGGGGACCAGCATGACTTCTTTAGCGTCTCTTCTTCCCTTAGGGATGAGAACAGAGATCACGGACTTTGCAGCCTCAGCTGCATGACTGAGAGGCTGCAAAGCGTGGTGTTCAAGGTCATGGGCTCTGAACTAAACAAGCCCAGATTCTGATCGTGGTTCTGCCACTTTCTGGCAGCGTGATCTTTGGCAAGTTGCTCAACCTCCCTAAGTCTCAGCTTTTACCTCCGGAAAATGGGTATGATGGTAGTCATTCACAATGATTAAAGACAGTAAGCATGCATAGTCAATACTAAGAACTCGATAAAGGTTAATTACTACCCTTATTCACTTACTCATTCTTTTTTACACCACAGAGATGAGTCTGGGCATTCGTGTGACATCTTTCTCTTCCCCTAAGCCTTCTCATTGTCACCTCCACTTCCTTACGGTGTGCCTGGCATGTAATAGGCATTCAATAAATGCTTCAAATAGTGAATGAATATGTGAATAATGCAGGGAAGATTTAAGCTATTATTAATAGCTTTTTAGATTCTGCTTCCAGAAAGGATTTGAGGACATTGAGGAATAAATTATATGAGTCAGAGTTTATATGTTCTGACAATCACCATGGAAGGTAAAACATACAAAGATTCCAAATAGCCTAGATAGGGAGCATAAATTAATTAATGCTAACCTTTCCTCACTGAGCAAAGGCCTCGGGCTGATAACATTCTGAAATTGCTTAAAAGCAGTTATAGTCACAAATTCAAGATACACCGGAATCCACTGGGAGCTTTAATAACATTACACCTGAGCTCTTTATGTCAGGAGGGAGCTCAAGAGACCATTCACAGACTGAAGCAAGACAGGAAAAAGCCTCCGTCAGCAAATGGCATGCCATTAACTTGGTGTGTGGACATGGTACTCAGGGAGGCCGTAATTGAGTTAATAAAAAATCAGAGTGGATAAATAGGCCGATATGGGGTGCTGGGGAGAGGGGAGATTCAAATTGCCAGTTCCTGAGAAAACACACAGTGAGACAAGTTGGAATATATAGGTCTCTATATCACAATCTTAAATATAATACACATTGAATAAATGGTAGTGGAAATGTAACGATGCCATGGGTACGGTAGTCATTAGAAAAATAATAACTGAAGTGGCTCGTGTTCTCACTGTGCTCACTGCATGCGCTTACCAGTCTAATGCTCACGTAATCCTCACGAAACTCCCCACAAGGTAGGCCCCATGATCATCCCCATTTGGCATTTGAGGAAACTGAGGCACAGAGGGGTTAAGTGACTTCATGTATATCTCACTTAATCCTCACCACAATGATTTGAGGGAGTTATTATTCGTTGCCCCCATTTAATAGATAGGAAAACTGAAGCACAGAGAGTGAATAATTTGGCCAAGGTCACATGTCTAGTAAGTACTAAACCAGGGTTCAGAGTCACCCAACTGACCCGAGAGCCAGTACTAACATGCTACATGAAATATATCTACATTCACCACAAAGACTATCTAGCATGTAAAGTTTGGTTACGGATTCATAGTAAAAATAGTAGTGAACCCAATAGAGAACTCACTGTGAGGTAGTAACTGTTTTCAACAATTAACTTATCCTTACCGTAGCCCTCTGGGGCAGGGAGGATATTATGCCCATTTTACAGATGCAGAGAGGAAAAGGCCCAGAGTCACACGGTCAGTCATGGAGCCAGAGCATCTGGAGTCTGTTTTTAACCTGTCTGCTCTCCTGCCCAAGAATGATGTTTTGGATCCATGTTGGACGGTGTGATGGTCAAGAAAAAATCAGTAACAGCAGTGAATTTTCTTCCAAAGCCTCATCCTATGACACAGTGGTAGTCAAAGCATCATTATATTCCAATGCCAAAAATCCTTTTTAAAACCATGGTCGAATCTGGGAGAAAATGTTCTTGTTCCCAAGAAAGAGAAAGCTTGAATGCAAGCACCGCACTGTATCGCAGACCCCGACAAGACGCAGACGAGGACATGCTGCACCCCGAACACCCGTCATTTCTGTCTGGAGCAGCAAAGCCCCTGGCAGCCTACCGGCTGGGGAGCAGCCGGCACGGTTGCTGCTGCCCATGAAAATTGGAAGTGAGGTTCCACTCCAGCATCCTCTCTGCCTCTGGAGAGAACAGGCCACGACTTTATTCTATTTTGTCTATACCCTGCAGTTTCTTTTCTGTAAACGCTATTGTAGGGAGAGACTCCTAGGGAGATGAAGCTGGGAGAGCTGGCCTGCTGAAATGACTTTTGTAGTCTCCACAAAACGTGCCTACGCCTGCCATGACTAACTGTGCCACGGGGAGGCCCTTCTGAGCCGTGAGCACTGCTTGCTCTCCTGCTGCTCAAACTTCCCCGTCTGCGTGTGTGCGCGCAGAGAGGCAGTCACAGAAGATCTAAGAAAATGGCTGGGAAGGATTAGTTTCCATTGTATTCGTGTTTTAAACTCAAAGAAGGCCTGTGGGCTCTAGTGGTGGTGTCTGTCCCACAAGGCAAGGCTTCTGACCCTCGGGGCAACCCACACTTTGGAGACCATCCATTTCTCAGTTCCTTCCTGCTAAACCTGGTGAGAGGGAGGCCTGTGCAGTGTGCTTGGGTCTGCAAGTCAAAGGGGTAGTGTCAAGGTCCAGATTTGGGGAATGTTGATTGGATGCCTCATTCTGGGTCTCTGTACCACCTCGCATTTATCTTATCTCAACAACACATCAATCACACCGAAATGAAATTGCCCAGCAATATGATGGCATGTCTCACCCAATAGGCAGTAGGCAGTAACATCTCTGTGATCAGAAAATAGATTTAGTTTACTTTTGTTTCCACAAAACTTGGCACTGTGCCTAGCTGATATAAACACTCAATAAATATAGTGAGTGAGGAGGCAGACTGTAGGGGTAGCACCAGTCCCAGCTAACGTTAAAAACAAAATAAAACAAAACAAAATCTGGGGCTTGGTTTCAACCTTGACTGAGTGCTTCACAGTACCTGACATTTTGATATGAATTGTCTCATTCTGTACTCACAAGCAACCCTATTATGCAAGAAATATTATTATCCTTATTTTACAGATGAGGAGAGGCTCAGAGGGGTTAAGCAACTTGCCCACGATCACAGTTAGTGGTCTGACCTGGTATTTGGAAGCAGGAAATTTGATTCCAGTTCTCATGAAATTAAGCACACTCTTCCCTTCTATACATCCCCTGGAGTTACAAGTTCCACTTTGTAATTTTGTCCTCCTCCCCCCACCCCAGTCCTCTTCCCCCCACCCCCTCAACCCCGGAGTCTTTTTACACTAACTTGACCCAGATAAAAATGGCTGGAAGGTAGAGTACACGGCACCCTTAGTACTGACCCTAAACCTGGACCCAAGTCTTGTATTTCAGATCACACCAGATGGGCCTAGGCTGGAACTCTGGGGTCCTGATCAGACTCCATCTCTGTGGTGGACGGAAGGGCCCCTCGGTGGAAACATATGCTCTAGCCTTGACTCTGCCGCCAGCCCACTGCCTGGCTGACCTTGGGCAAGTTTCCAACCTCCCCCGCTCCCAAGACTTACCTACTTAAAGCAGAAGGACAATTTCTGCCCTGCATTTTTCCATGAAATCTGCTTGAGGCCATGAAGATGAGAGCATTCTAAACATCATAGCATACTCTCCGCCAGTGCAAGTGGGGGTGTCAGGACCCAGCATCTCTTATTTAGGCGACGGCAGTGGGTTGCTTTTATTCACTTACTCTCAGTGTAGCTAATAAAAAGGAGTGAGTAAGAGAACCTCCTTCCTCTGAGAAAAAGAAAGGCACAGAGGCAAAGACAAAGAAGGGCTGAGAGAAGAAAGAGCAAGGCAGCAGAGAGAGGAGGCATAGGCAGAGACAGGGAGACGGGAACACTGACCGGAAACACTGACCGAGAGCGAAGCAGACGCAAGGAGACAGAGGGCTAAAGGCGGACACAAAGTCAGAGAGAGAACCCAACAGTAAGAAAAGTTTCACCTCTACTCTACCTCTACTCTATTAGATACAACAAGTAGATTGCCTCCAATTTGGGGAAATTTTAATAACAACTAACTTGAATAACCTAATTTTAATTGAATAACTTTAACAGCCTAATTTCGCTAACTTAAATCCTTTCTTCCCCCACTGGTTGACCTTTGACTTCCTTCTCCTTAGCTCTCCCTCTACTGCACCACATTCTCAACCACACCAACTGCTCACTTACGTGTGTACAGGGTGGGAGGAGGTTCTGTTCAAAAGAATCATACTGTCAAGTGAAGAAGCTGCTTTGCTTGCACAGCAGCACCTGGCTTATGACTCAGCATTTTCCCAAATGAGTCAACAGAAGAGCTCACCGCTGACCATCTTACCAGCCCCTGGGTAAAGAAGAGCGTTGGCTATCTTAGGGCTCATTGAATTGGCTGATGCTGGACAACTCCAGGTGAATCGGGGTTGGAGCCCAAATGCTCCAGCCAGTGTTCAGGGGAAGTGAAGACTACCAACCTGTCATAGGCCCAAGAATAATATACCCACTTCTGAGAAACAATACTAATGCCCCCTTCTGCTTTAAGGATAAAAAGTAGGGTCCACATATGTAATAGGAGCATTAGTCCTTAAGCTCAGGTCCTAATAGCCTAATGACCAACTCCTCTGGCCACCTGGCTCCTTGCTGTTAAACAGGTTGCATCAAAGACTACTCATTTAGGGCACCCTCTTCATATCTTTTACTGACATGCTTCTTACTCCCTACATGGAAGCAAACAGTCATATGCCTTATGTTTGTCTCTTACATCACAGTTTCCCCATCACACACATCTGATCCTCACAGCCTCCTGATGTGATGATAAATATAAGAAAGGTGAGGCTGAGAGGAATATGTAGATTGTTAATTAACACCCGCGGAGCATCTACTCCATGCTAGTTACCATCTAAGGCTACTACACAAGCCACCTCAGGTCAGCCTGTGATCATAGCTGCAAGGAAGCTATTATTTACCCCCAGTTTGGAAACTGAGACTCAGCAGGTTCAGCGGCACAGCATGTAGCAGTCAGAGCCCTGGCTGGGACTGAGAATTGAGTCTACGTTCAGGCACATCAGCGGATCTCCCCACATTTACCCCTACAAGATTTCAGGGGCAGATTTATTTTTAAAGGGAAAAAAAAATCCCATAGTGGGTAGATCAGGTTTGTGCTGACTGATAACTTGCAAAACAAAGTTCTGGAGTCCTATTTGTCTACCATAAACAATCCCTTTACTTGAAACTTCCCCCTCCTTGTATGCAGTAAAATGGAAGTGCTGGCTGCTTAAAGAGGTTTCTAAGAAATCTAAAACCTCACTTGTAGTAGTATCCTTACTACAGTGTCTTGAACAATAAAAATTGCTTTCCTAAGTGAAACTAGACTCAAGTGGTTTGTTCTGCACCGTTATAGTCATCCAGTCAGTAGAAGTATTTATGTGATTTTTTTCAAAGTTACGAAAACAACCTGAGGAGATAATAAAATACCATCCTTTTTATTGAAGTCTGAGATTCCCTAAAGCTGAAGACTGCAAATTGTGGTGTTGATTGCCCTAAATGAAAATGTTGGAAGATAAAGAATCCCCTTGGCTCTAACCTTCAAGAAACAAACCATGCCTGGAGGCAAGGAAACGAGCCAGTCTAATATATTCTCCCTCTGCTCAACGCCACGTTCGGCAAAAATTCTCTCTTCTTCCTAACTACATTAGTGCAGAAAAGGCAATCGATTTTAAAAGTGCTAGGTTCATCCCAAGGGATCCTAACTGTAGAACAAAAACTCTACGCACCTCAGTTCCGAAACTTAAATGGCTGACCCCTCATTCTTTGTGAGGCGCCCTGTCTGAGATACTCATGCACCTCAGTTTTCCGAGTGAAAGCTTGTTCTAATGAACCATGGACTGTGTTGTTACAGACTGATGTAAGGCAAAGCCTTTTTAACCAATTGGAGGGCCTGTGTTTCAGGAACCTCTGGAGAACTGATTAGGTGTGTAGCACTCTCTGATAAGACCATCGCCTCCCTGCAACACCTAAATACAGCACTGACTCCGCATGTACTCTTCTTCTTCTTAACTGATTCATCATTCACGCTTTGGGTTGATTATAAGAAGGTGTGCCATACTTTCTCCACAGCTCGCCAGAGGAAAGCCACTACATAACAATCATAATAAACCAAACTCCACATCAGTCCCACTTCCCTTCCTTTCACCGCTACAAGATGTCCAGAGAAAACCGGTAAGTGAGAAACACTGCTTATAACATGACTCCACTTAGAATGGAGAACAAATTCGAGTAGTAAATCATGGTGGACAGAAAGGGTTGGATTGGGACTTTACTTAGAAATGTGAAAGTATGTATTAAGAGAACATGTGGCCCTGGCTGCATGCCTCAGGTTGGTTGGAGCGTTGACCTGCACACCAAAAGGTTGCGGGTTCTACCCCAGTCAGGACACGTACCTATGCGGCATGTTCAATCCCCAGTTGGGGAGTGTACAGGAGGCAACCAATCGATGTCTCCCTCTCACGTTGATGTTTCTCTCTCTCCCTTCCAACCTCTCTCTAAAATCAATAAACATATCCTTGGATGAAGATTTAAAAAAAAACTGTGTATTATCTTCTATATAACCGAATGTAAGTTCTAAACATCTTTAAACAGCAAGTTAATGTAGTGTTTTTTAAATTTATTTTCCCACAAAGAACTGAACGACAACACAATTTAAGACCTACCACTTCCTGTTTAACTTTCACAAAAAGATCACAAAGAATGTTGTTTTTGCAAAAATATTCAAAGGTTTCTTCAGTTTTTCTCATGGGTCTCTACTGTTCTTTGATATTCATATCACTGTGTTTTGAAGCATTGTTCTACTTATTACAGATGTGTACCTTAGTGGCTTAAAATAACAACACCTATCTTGCTCACACATGGGCGATTTGAGCAGCAAACAGTGGGGACAGCTCATCACTGTTGCACATGTCATCAGCTGGGGCAGTCAAAATCTGGGCTGGGGTCACCTGCCAGCCTGCTCATTCTCAGGTCTGGCACCTGGGCTGGAAAGACAAAGCCGGACACCAGCAGCAAGGCCTCCTCAGTCCAATCTCTCATTGTCATTCTCATTCATTCTCTCTCTGCTGCCCTCCTTCCCTCCCCCACCCTACCCCACCCCACCCCAATGCATGGTCTTTCCAGCATAGTGCCTTCATGTGGCTGGATATATTTCCGTGACACTTCAGGGCCCCTAAGAGAGAAATCAGAATATCACTTTTTATGATCTGACTAGCCTGGGAAGTCACACAGCATCACTTCTGCCCCGTTCTATTCCCAAGATGCAAATCTTTATCTTTTTTAAAATATGTTTATTGATTTTCAGAGAGAGAGAATTTTTATTGATTTGAGAGAGAGAGAGAGAGAAACACCAATGTAAAAGAGAAACATTGATTGGTTGCCTACCATTTGTACCCTGACCGGTGATAGAACCCACAACATAGGTACATGCCCTGACCAGGAATCAAACCTGAAACCTTTTGGTGTAGAGGATGACATTCCAACCAACTGAGCCACATCAGCCAGGGTTTAGATGCAAATCTTTAAAGCCAACCCATTTTTAAGGGGAGAAGAATTAGGCTCTACCTTTTGGGGACATGCTTTAAAATTACCAAAATATCTATTATGTCAACTTCTTTGTTAATTTTTCTCTTCTGATCGTTGACTGATTCTACCCTGCCAGACCCATTTGTCATTGGTTCTGAGTGTATTTGGTATGTCAGGTCCATGAGGGCTGGGATTTTCATCCATCTTTCTCAGGACTAGTTTCCAATACCTGATACCTACTGCACAGGAGATGCCCAATAAATATTTGTTGAATTAATGACTAATTCAACAGTTCTCCAATACCACTTTAGTCACCTTCATAAAATTCTGCATCCTTTACAAGATTTGCAGTTTCACTTTGCAACCAGTTTTCCTTTTCTTTTTAGTGTATTGCCTGAAGTTAACAACTTAGAGCAACCAACATGAGACTAGTTTTCAAAGATGTCGATAAGACAAAAATGGGCAGAAAGAAGCTAGTATTACTCAAGGACATTTAAATGGGGATTAATATTGTGAAGTGGTCACTTCATTGAGCGGAGGGGGGTGCGGTGGCCACATAAGAAGCTCTGTTCCCAGATAATAAAGACTTCGATAAGAAGGACTCCCAGAACATCTTTGAGCATATCAGAACCTATTCTAGCTTCAGGTTTTCCAATTGTGGGAGGCCATTACTTCTCAACTTCTAACTTCTTGACAATTTTAAAACTTAAAATTTAGGCCAGGGTCATAGATATAGATAGGCAGATATTTAACATCCATGAAGTAAATTTACAATTAATAATAATAGGCATCACATTTCCCTGGTTTCAAAGTATAGTACAAAACTATAGTAATCAAAACAGTATGGTATTGGCATAAAAGCAGATACATAGGTTAATGAAACAAAATAGAGAGCCCAGAAACAAACCCAAATGTATATGGTCAATTAATTTATGACAAAGGAGTCAAGAATATGCAGTAGGAGAAGGACAATCTTCTAATAAATGGTGTTGGGAAAGCTGAACATCAACAAGAAAAAGAATGAAGCTGGACCACTATCTTATGCCACACACAAAAATTAACTCAAAAAGATTAAAGACTTGAGTATAAGACTTGAAACCAATAAGCTAGAAGAAAAACATAAGCAGTAAGCATCTTGACATCAGTCTTGGTGATAATTTTTTGGAAGTGACACTATAAGCAAAGGAAACAAAAGCAAAAAGAAAAACTAAACAAGTGAGGCTACATCAAACTAAAAGTCTTCTGCACAACAAAGGAAACCACCAACAAAATGAAAAGGCAACCCACTTAATGGGAGAAAATATCTGCAAGTCAAATACCTGATGAGAGGTTAGTATCCAAAATAATATAAAGAACTCATATAACTCAATAGCAAAAAACAAACAATCCAATGAAAGATGAGCAGAAGATCTGAATAGAATTTTTTTTCAAAAAACTACCATGTGACCCAGCAATCCCACCTCTGGGTATTTATCCAAAGAAAACAAAAACTCTAATTCAAAAAGATACATGTAACCCCATGCTCATTGCAGCATTATTTACTATAGCCATGACATGGAAACAGCCCAAGTGTCCAAGGATAGATCAAACACCGTATGACCTCATTTACATGTGGAACCTAAAGAACAAAACAAAGCTCACGGATATAGAGAACAGATTGGTGGTTGCCGGAAGCAGAGGGTCAAGGGTGGGTGAAATGGGTGAAGGGGATCAAAAGGTACAAATTTCCAGTTATAAAATGAATAATTCATGAGGATGTAATGTACAGTATGGTGACTATCATTAATAATAATGTATTGCATATTTGAAAGTAGGTAAACCTTGCAAGTTCATAAGGAGAAAAAATGTAACCATGTATGGTGACAGATGGTAACTGGACTTACCTTGGTGATTATTTTACAAAATGTACAAATATCAAATCATTACACTGCACACCTAAAATGAAGATGTTATGTCGATTATGCCACAATAAAGAATCAAAATAATAATGATGATGTTTAAATAGTTGCTATCTAATTATCATTTACTATGTAACAGGTGCATTTGTGTTTTCCATGTATTAGCTCACGTAAGTTTTGCAGCAAACCTTTGAAATAGAATGCTGTCATTTCCATTCTTTCCATGCTCACATAAGTTACAGACTTGCCTCTGGTAATGCAATAGAAACAGTACCAACTCAAGTCTAACAACAGAGCCCGTGCTATTAACAGCCATGCCTTCTCACCCCCTGTTAGCTCAGAGCAGAGTGACTGACTACATTAGGCCCAGCTGTGAAACTAGTCATATTGGAACAGGGTTGGTCTCAGGCTTCAGCAGAGGGCATTTAATTACAGAAAAGACCAGAATGACCAAGTTATAAGCCAGCTTCATAACCACCTCTCTGTAGATGCTGCCACATAGCCCTCTCTCTCCTGATCTTTCCAGTAGACTTTCTGAATAACTCTTATCCAAAAATCTGTCTTCTCAATTAATCAGAGCATACTTTTTCTTTAATGAAGTCACTGCTTGCATCCTGTCCTAAGAGTACACAGAAAAATGGTCCGACCCATTCTTTAGTGTTTGAACACACAAGCTAGACATTAAAGACAGCAAAGGCCTTTGTCTCTAAAGCTGATCTCTAAAGGCTCCAAATAGTGTACAGACATTATCTAATTCACTGTCATAACAAAGCTGGCATTATCTTCTCCATTCTGCTCATGGAGAAACTGAAGTAAGAAAATTATAGCTTGACTCTGACACTGCCTGGAAGTGCTCCTGTTAACCCTGGTGCAGGAGCTGCGGGAAGCGGGGGGAGGGGGGGTGGTCTGGAAGGGAGTCGGATTGGTAGTGGTCTAGAACAGCTTTCAAACGGACTTCCTCCAATACATCTCAACGCCCTGGAGCTAAGAGGGTGACCACGGGAGCCAGACCCTCTTCAACTGGAGAAGCTCCACTTTGCACAGATTTTTATCTGCTTTACAAATTTAGGATTTTGTAAAAGATTTTCTTTTAACAAAGGGATTGACTTCCAGAAATCTGATAAAAAAAACTTAAAAAGTAAACAGTTAATAATCTTCAGTGGCTATGCAAAAGTCCAAAAGCAACCATCAATAGCAAACCTAGAGTTTCTCCTACGAGCCCAGCCCTATGCTAAGCACAATACAGGCATTAACTTATTTCATCATGATAAGCCACCATTTTACTGATGAGAACATTGAAGTTCAGAAAAAGTAAGTAACTTGCCCGAGGATCATCAAGCTGGCGAGTGGTGGAACCAGGATGAAGCCAACCAAGCAGCGTAACCTCCATTTGGTTTAGGGGCCACTGGTGCAGGCTCCTGGAGCGCAAAGCATCCTCTGCCGAAATCCAAGGCTGCAGGAACCAAGAATGCATTGTTCCATAATCCAGGGGCCAACTATTGCTTCTAGTAGGGCCCGTAACTGGGAGGGGCCCAGAAGTCCTCTCTTTCCACCGAAGAACAGCCTCAGGGCATTGCTCTTATTCTGACGCAGCCCAAGATCTGGCACCCTGCAGTGAGGCAGCCGGCTTCACCCAAGGCCCTCAGTCAGTACATGTTCTCTCTTGCAAGCACCACTGAGGAGGCGCGCGAGCCTGGTCTAGGTGAGTGAGATACGGGGTTTACCAGGAAGGAAAGAGCACGGCTGGAGCTTTCAGGGTGTACTTAGTAGCTATGGATAGGAAGGGGAAATAAGGCTGAGGCCCGATTTGAGGGCAGGAACAGGATGAGCTCAGACACACTGAACTTCAGGATCAGCAGATCCTGGTTACGGAAGGATCAGCAGATCCGAGGTTACGGAAGCAGGGCCAAGAGGCTGCTACTGATTCTGCTACTCTCCCAGGTTATCCTGGATCTCTTGGGATCTCATGAGTTCTGTCAGGTGGGTGGGGCATCCTACTATAAGAAACACCCAGTTGCCAGAGGCCCTTTGTTGCAGATTTATTGCAATATCAGTATGGGTTCTGGCTCATGCCACCTTTCAAGCAAACCCCAGTACTCACGGGCTCCTCCCCACACACACCACAGCCAGAGTCGCAGAGATACAACCGCCTGCCCCTAGCTCTAGTTTGGGTGTGGGGGACCGTGCTCCCGTGCAACAGAGGCAGGGGTGGGACCGCGGGAAATACAGTTAGGAAAGTGGACCTCACAGGTGTGGCCGCAAGTCTACAGGCCTGCAGAGGCCCTGGCTATTGTGCAGCTGGGTTCTCCTGCCGCCAATCCCCTTTAGGCAAGGCCCAAGAACACAGCAATCCCAACCAGTCCATGCTGTTAACCATTCTGCTGCTAATCCAATCAATACCTCAATCCAGTCCTGAAGTCTCCGTCAGAGAAAAACAAATAGAACTAGCAACTTGTACTCTTTATAGAGACTACAGAACAGAGAAAAGGAAAAGCAAGGGGACATATAATAAAGAATTCAGATGGTCATTGTCCTGAGTTCCTGGAAGGAAGCCTCTAAAGCCTTGGAATTCCCAAAGTAATAGCAGTTGTCTTTGTTACTCTCAGTGGGCCCTGATAGTTTACGCTATCAGGATCACTCAAGGTGGGCCCTACATAAATTAAGCTAATGACATCACTCAGGATGGGGGCTGGCTACACTAGAAAGAAAAACCTGTGAGTAGAGGCCTCGAGCTTTGCACCACCTGATATGAGCCCCATTTATGGGGAAGGGGGCTAGAGATTGAATTCAACCTTTTAGCCAATAATTCAACCAACCATGCCTATGTGACGAAGCCCTAGTAAAATTCCAAGCACACCCCAAAAAAAATCCCAAGCACCGAAGCCCAGGTGACCTTCACTGGTTGGCAATACTCTATGTACATCGTTTCACATCAGTGAGCTGGAAGAGGGATGCATCCCAACTCCACAGGGAGAAGACACCTCAGACTACGCGTGTCTTCTTTTGGCTGGTTCTAATTTTTCTCCATTTTTGCTATAATCAAATGGTAATCACAAGTATAGCGCTTTCCTGAGTTCTGTGAGTCATTTTAACAAATTACCCCAAATTAATGGAAACACCCAAATTTGTAGCCCATGGGCCATAAATGGGCATGGCCTGGAAACCCCTGAGCTTGTGGCTGGAGTCTGAAGTAAAGCAGTCCTGTGGAAGACTGTGCCCGCAACCCGAGAGGTTTGGCCTAAGCCTGGGTAGTTAGTGTCGGAACTCACTGCTCAAGGCTCTATGGAAAGTTGTATATTCGGCTCCACTTGGCTACAGGAGATTTTCGGGATTCAGAACTGACCACAACATGGCTCTCACGAGCAGCAATTCTCTAAGGGCCGTTGCCTCCAAGTCCACGTTTCACTGCACCCCTTCACCAGATGGTCTTACTTTAACCCACGAGGCACGGGGCTCACTCAGGATAATGATGAGCCACCACAGCTGCTACAAGACCTTCGCCAGAGGGGAGTCTCTGCTCATTGGCTCTCTGTTTTCCTCCCTTACACTTTTATTCCTTTTGCACCTCCACTGGGTAACAATCTAAGATTTTGTTCCTCATTAGAATAGAAAAAGATCAGTATTTGGTACACCTAATGTTCTTTTGCACTAGACTTCACACCCCTGTCTGGCTGTAAGTCTGGACACAGGCTTTGTAAACCCTAAATAAGTATATTTATAAGATGAGAAGATAAAGTATAGAATAAATTAACTAGTGATTTAATGTAGGATTTGAATTAAGCAAAGGAAAGGGAATAGAATCTCAGAATCACAGGGTTTATGTTACTCCATAAAAAAAACTAGGTATCAGATTTGGGAGCTATAAAAGGCCTCAGAAATTATCTAGTTCAAAACCTTCATTTTGGATAAATGAACTAGACTTATGGTGATCATTTCACAATACATACAAATATTGAATCGTTATGTTGTACACCTGAAACTAATACAATATAATGTTATATGTCAATTATTTCAATTTTTAAAAAAACCTTTAGTTCGGGCCCCAGCCGATGTGGCTCAGTTGGTTGGGAATTGTTCCGCAGACCAAAAGGTGGCTGGTTACATTCCTGGTTGGGGCATATCCTTGGGTTGTGGTTCTGTCCCTGGTCAGGATGCCTACAAGACGCAACTGATCAATGTGTCTCTCACATCAATCTTTCCCTCCCTCTTTCTCCCGCCCTTCTCCTCCCTCTAAAAGCAAAAATTAAAAATTAAAAGACATTAATCATCTTAAAACAAGCAAACAAAAATAAATAAAAACCCTTTCTTTAGTGTGCAGGTTAGGAAGCTAAGGCCCAGAAAGTTTACCGTGAAATGTCTTCCCCTAAATTACAAACTAGGGAAATCTGAAGACAGTATTGTCTCAGAATGTATTTTATTTTTAGAAGTCAAACTCACTAAAATTCTTTGTCCCAAAGAGGAAAAAAGCATACCATCAATGTGGTATCTTATCCACAACATAGATTGAAAATGTCACCATGAGTAATAGAATAACCTTACAATTATGTCATGACTTAATGCAGAAATCTTCCAGGTTTTTGGAAAGAAAGGTACCAGTTCTTTATTTTCATGGAAGCTATTCTCTTATCCTAGGAGAGTAAGAGAATGAAAATAAGCTATCCTACATCCTCTTACTAGAGCTACACAAAGTTTCTATGACTTTTTTCCGAATTATTCCCAGTTCTTCAGTTATAAAATTGGATGACATAAAACATGGCTTGTTTTTATAGTAGATGTGTTTCTGAGAGTTTCAGTCACATCTTTAACCCAGTAAGGGATTTTGCTATTTAAAGAAATCCTAATGTGAATCCTCTTGTAAAACCAGAAAGAAAATTACTTTTTAATGTAAATAACCTCCCTGCAATTTTCTGTTTGGGAAATTCAGATTTCTGTATGTAGAAGTTTCTGTTAAACGAGGTTCCCCTGTATTACATATCTTCACCTATTCTGGGATGATTTGAGAAAAAGGCAGGTGAATGTGGCCAAGTGCTTGGATAACCTCAGGAGAAGAAACATCTGATTCAAATACAGCAGGCAAAACCACAAAGACTTTGTTTCCTTTACCCTGAACTAACAGGACTGTTTTATAAGATCCCATCAGAATGTACAGCAGCAAGTAGCTCACAAATGTTTAATACATGACCAAGCGCGCCTCACAATTTCACCCAAACACCTAATGTACTATTCCAGTTGGCTATGAGAGACAAGCATCAATCAACATTCAGGCTACCTCATCCTTTCTCAAGGTGAAAGAACTAAAACAACTGTATTATCTGTGTGACAATCACTCCTGTTTTATTTGCAGCTACGTTCCACTCTGACCATCAGAGAAGCAATGACATAGTTTTACTGCGGCTCTTATTAAATATTATTACTGTGGTGCAAGCTTGACGGTCGAGAGAGGAGAAAAAAGAGGCAGCTTCATTGCCCAGAGGAGACCCAGTAATCAGATGGTCTGCAGCCTGAGGAGGACATCAATCTTCTGTATCCAATTCTGACTCTACACTTTAGCAGCAACTGTATGGTCTCAGCATAAAATGTTGGCAGTATTAAGGCAACTGCTAACCTAAAACGTGTGTTTAAGAAAGAACAAAACGGAAGGTTATAGAGATTGAGAACAGTGTTAAGAATACTAACTGAGATTAAGAAATAACAGTCCTGAGGAAATATATC
Organism: Anoura caudifer; assembly: GCA_004027475.1. Taxonomy (NCBI): domain Eukaryota; kingdom Metazoa; phylum Chordata; class Mammalia; order Chiroptera; family Phyllostomidae; genus Anoura; species Anoura caudifer. The sequence continues at coordinate 133,253 of PVKU01001926.1, read as the reverse complement.
GGACTAGCCATGATGGTTTTTTTTTCTCCCATTGAAGTCCTTTCACTCGTCTTTTTTTTTTTTTTTCTTTTTTTGGATGGCAGTCTAGCATTCCATCTGCCACTGAGGGTCCCCACAAGCTCTCACAGAGGAAGCTACAGAGACTCAATCCTTCTCTCCCCACACCCTGATGGGCAAGGCTGGCTCACAGTCAAGGATCAGCCTGTCAGATGCTCATAGACACTTGAATTCTGAGCAGGCCAAGCAATGATCAAGGATTGGTTACGTGTATTTGTGACAGCTGCATTACCACAACAGTGGCATGGCCAGATTCTCCTGCTTCTTGACTCTCTGGTTCATGTTTGTTTCCAAACATTATCTCCTGACCTCCACTTTGCTGTCCACATATCCTTTCTTTGTGTTGAGTCAGACTTGATCTATGTTACTTGCAACCCACAACATCATAACTGATATGCCTTATTCTAAGGTTCCATGGATGTGAGACTGAGGCACAGAATGGGGGACATCCTAAGGAGGAAAGTTATGCTTTCCAACAAGCTCATTATTTTTTGAGGTCCTGATTTTACATCTTATAATTATATGAGAAAGGCATATAAAAAAATGAAAACTCTTTCTCTCATAGGTTTATTTTTCTACTCTATGTGTGAGATATTTTTCTGCTGTTAACTGTTCCTCTGGTTGGGTGAATCCCCAAGGATAACTGGGGAAGTGGAATGACTGATAACATGGTAGGGTTCTTTTGAGAATTCCCACTCTGAAAATGAGGACAAGAAATATCCCTTAAAACTGAAGTAGAAACATAGCAAGAAATCCAACAGGAGATGCAAAGTCGTGAAACCAGAAGAGAAGTGGGCTTTGCCTATATTGGCAGGAAGTTGAACTTGGGTGAAGAAGCTCCCGGGATGGATTCTTCAACTGTAGAGGCTCCAGAGCCTTAGGAAAAAGCAAGCCCAGCCACCACTCTACCCTAGTGAGTAAAGAAGCTGAGCATCACTGAAAGCTGCCCATGGAAGATATATAAGAAAAAAAAGGAAGGCAAGATCAGAGCACCAGATGACCTATATTCCAGAAAGGGATTATGAAACTACAGAGAGAAAAGCCTTCTGCTTTTAGGTAAGACTTGCCTAGGAAGCAAAGGGACTGCATGGAGGACGAAGAGCCTACCCAGGGACAAAGGGGATGGGCATAGGCTCATATCCAGAATTAAAGGCTCAAAAGCAAGTCTCAGCAAGGCCAACAAGAAACTATTAGTCTTCCTTGCCCCAGATAATCAACTGTGCTCTGAAAATGCATCTCCATCTATGTTACATATACTTTTGGGGTCCACGCATATGTATTTGGGGATTGGTGTTGATTGTTTTTCCCTTTACTTTCTTAAATATTCTACTTGTTTTTACAGAATTAAGAGGAAAGAATCTCTGGGAGAACAATCGTACTCAACTTGACCTTCAAATGAAGGGACACTAAGAGGTCTTCCTAAGAGGATATGAGGGGAACTCTGATCATCAGTAATTGCTGACTTTCCAAACCACAGAACACATGTACTCACACACACATACATACACACACACCTGCACACACAAACCAGGAGGTCTGGGACCAGATCAGCACTCCCCAAAGCCACACTGGGCACATAAAAATCAAGCTCACAGAAAGCCTGAGTCATTACCACCATTCCCTAGGAAGTTACAAAAACTTTAAGTGCCAGTGGCCCCTTTAAGAACCCATCTTCAGGGTGGTGCATCTACAAGGATACTGAAAAGGTTCAGCTCTGCAAGACCATAGACTATTAAAGATCCCAGTCAGGGGCAGGGAGCATCCTGATTAGAAACATGGGCGCTGGGGTCAGCCAGACCTGACCATGCCACCCAAGTGGGTGACGTTGGCACTTCACTTAAACCAGGTATTGCCATCTATGGGTAATCACATCTACTTTGTAGAGCTGTTTTGAGATTAAATGAGATATTATATGTATTGTGGACTACACTTTTGTGTCTCCCCAAAATTCATATGTTGAAACCCTACCCCAATGGGATGCTATTGGGAGGTGGAGCCTTTGGGGGTAATTAGATTTAGATGAGGTCATCAGAGAGGATCCTCCACGATGAAATTAGTGTCCTTATAAGAGAGTGAGACCTTGTTTCTTTCTCTCCACCGTGTGAGGACGGAATGAGAAGACGGAAGTCTGCAAACCAGGAAGAGGGTCCTCCCCTGGTGCTGCATCTGCTGGCACGCTGATCTGGGACCTCCCAGTTTCCAGAGCTGTTGTCTTGGTATAGCAGCCCAAACTGATCCGGATAGCATATAAAGCTCTTTACGCAGTGCCTGGTATATCAAAAATGTTCATAAAAATAAGAAAAATATATAATTAATATAGGTAAATAAAAACAAATAAATGAAGCCACTGACTAGGCAAATCTGGATTTCAATGAGGTTCAGAAAATACTTCACTTACACAGCTACTCTGATTCCACCGGGAAAACAGCTGGGAAGATGAACTAGGGTGGACACACTTTTTAAATATACTTACTTGCAGTTTTTGTTTTGAAGAAGTGGAAGCAGCAGCTGCCACCCTCCCCACGACAAGCCAAGCGGTTGACAAGGATTGGTGGAGCCTGCACAAGCCTCTGTCAGGGGAACAGTGACTCTCCAGCCAGTTTCTGGGGGAAATCAGGGAGGACAGATTTTCTTAGGTGATTTTCTCATTCATTCTGGTTTCTGCTTGGCTAGAAAGAGTACATAAGCTGTTTGTCTCAAATGAACGCTCCAGTAGATAAAACACCAAAAGGGGTTTTGAGAAACATAACAAAATAAGAACTGCCGTACTAGCTTAGACCAGCTGTCTGACAATATCACCAAGAGACACTTTGTAGAAAAGAGCTGCGCCTTCCTCCATGAGCATGGCCTCAAAGCTTAGAAGCAACTTCCTAAATGTCCATAAGCTCTTATTACAGTTTTATCATCCACAACTTTCCTTAAACCCTCCTTGAGTTTTATACTAGCATATTCAACTAGTATTTGTTTGGGTCAATGAGTTTATTTATTCAACCTACACTTATTCCTGTTTTGTTCCTCTTGACGGCTATCTTGATTCAGTATCACCTGGAGCAAGTGCCAAGCTGGTTCTGTCTTAATATCTCCATCTCTAAAACAGAAAAACAATATTGGCTCCTTGGTGAGATTACCGATAAAAGGAGGAAGAGATTCTCCAAGCTACATTTGCCTCTGCTGTGAGCTCTGCAAGGGAAGAAAGGGGCTTCAAACAGGACACTTGAGTTCCATTTTTGTGCTAATTGATATCAATCCCACAAGAACAAAATAAAGGAATAATAGAAGACAGAAATATAAGAGGGATGTGAAATACAGAGAAACTGGGGATCTGGTTGAATTGCAAGCCATGAACCAGCAAAAATGTGTGTGCCTGCCCACCATCGAAAGGTGTCAGAACTACATTACTCGCCTGGATTCAAATGCCGCAGCATCTATGGACTTCTCCTAAATGGTCACTTGGAAGTACAAATGTTTGGTGAGAATAGGAATGAAGATGGCGCTTTTCCCTTTTGAATGAGAGAAAACCCAAAATAGTGCCGCGTCATCAAAGCAGGGGAATCACTAACGGTCTACATCCACCTACAAATCCACACCACCCACTGGCATTGGGCAAGAGACATTGTCAAATTGCTTCTACATATGAGTTACTGTAATCACTGTCTTACGTCAAATAGAAATAATAATTAGAGCAAAGATTTAGAGAGGAGATTTGGTATTTTCTTTTCAGGTGGAGAAGCTCTAGGAGAGCACAGTGATGGAGAAGGTGCGATGCTGGGCAGGACACTGTGAGTGATTAAATGGCACTGCAGCCCCTCCCTTTCTCCATTATTAAAGGCACAAGGAATTTTTAATAAAGTGATGCAGCCATTTCCATAAAGCCAAAATGAGTCCAGTGTGAAATATTTCCATGTAACTGAGTCACCTTAGTTGCTTTGGAATTGAATTTTAGAAATTATTAAGAAAATAATAATTAAAAGTCAATACCCTCTAAATAATTCATTATGATCTTATGATGCTCACATTTGTTAACTATGTAAAGAGACAAAATTTTCCTGCTAGAAGAATATCTATTAGAGCTAAGGTAGTTGTTGTATTTGTTATAATGCTAAAAAATGTTTTTAATTAAGTGATATCCATATAAGTGCAAATAGAATTCTTTGGGGCTGCTTCCTCTTATAAAGAAGTTTTAAATATTAAATGAAGGAAAATGCAAACTACCTTAGTTTGTCCATCTTAACGATGAAAGTTGGATGACCTTGTATCAAGGGAATGCAGTGCAGATTAATTAGCTAATTAGATCTTTGTTATATTAAAGGCAAAGATGCCTGTGGCCCTGGCTTAAGCCAGCCTTTTTATCTGAAACGCCAAGGCAGTTAAGTCAGCACAAGGGACTGTCACCAGATCAGGGAAAACCAATGAATATACCCTAATTAAAGATGTGGTTTATGCCTGGAGAATCAGGGGAACTCACTCCTTTTTAGTTTCATGGCCTTGTCAAGTCACTTGACCCCTCTGGGACTCAGTTTCCTAATCAATAAATTGAGAAACCTTGACCTTTAAGGAGTTTTCCAGCACAAAAATTCTATGACACACAATTTTCAATACCTAACACAAGCAAACAAATCACTCTCCATCCCAGAGAAAGGTGCCAACATGTTGTGGAAGATGAAACCCCATCACGTGCCCTACCAGACAGGTTCAAGGAAAAGCTGGGTGTCCAGAAGTCCTCCTGCCTCCTGCCTCCACCACTGAAATGCCTTCTGCTTCTCCAACCATCGGGAGGCCCAGGTAGCCCAGGAAAATCTGTAGCATCCAAACACCTAGTAACAAATTCCCTAGATCTCCAGCAAAGTAGGTTTCTACACACACCTCCTCATCAGTTTCTTCTGACCCCTGCAACTCCCTGTGCCGTCTGCTCCCGCCCATAACTGAGTGGCCCCTTTGGTTTAGAACTCTATAATGTCACCTCCTTTCTCCACTCACACAAACGGCATGTTAGGTTGCTCTCATTCTTCCAGTCTTTATTCGGGCACTCATTCACTGGTCTAGCATTTCCTGAGCACCTACAATGGGCAACTGTCTTGGCTAGGCCTTAATCTCCTCTGACCAGAATGCCGTGAACAGGGAAGCCAGTGCGTTGGTTTGTGGTGGCCACCAGCATCTTTCACGGTGTTAGGCTGCTTGTGCCGATTCCAGCTCTTCCATTTACTGTGTTATCTTGAACAGATGTCTTAACCTCTTGTGCCTTAGTGTTCTTGTGTGTAAAATATGGTTAATAAGATAAACCACTTCATATAGTTTTGTGGAGGGTAAAATAAGTCAGCCTTTGTTTAGAGCTTCAAAAAACACTTTGTAAGACCTGATAAGCACTCGATAAATGTTAGTTCTTCTTATTATCCCCCAACTGTCTGAATCAGTCTGAGACCAACAGCCCCATGGCTGAGTTGCTGATGACATTTGACACAGTGCTATGTATTTGAAACATGGTATTTCATGGCTGTGGAGGTGTCTGTCCACTTCAGAGGGCCATTAGGAGTGGGTAGGAGGAGCATTCGTCACTGACAAGGACTAGTGAGGCCAGCAGAGCAGCTGCCTCGGAGCTCAGAGCTGTGGCAGCTACTTCGTCCGAGCCTGAGCAGCAGCAAGAGGAGGGCAATGGCCCAAAGCAAAGAACCAGGTGAGGAAGTATTGCCAGACAAACCCAGGATGACCCGAGGCTTTGCTCTAGCCACACCTTTTTGAAAGCACAGAAGTCTGTGTTGCATATTTGTAATAATGGAAGCATTTGTTGTGCCTGCTTATTGACAACAGTGGTAATGGTGGTGATCATAGCAATTCTTGCAGTAACGGCTGTAGTGATAGTAGCAGTAATGGTAGTAGCAGAAATAGTGATGATAGCAAAGGCAGCCAATGGTAATAGTGATAAGAGAAACCGCAATAGTGGTAGTAATCATAGCAGTGACAGGAGTAGTGATAGAGCGACGGTTCCAGTGGCGGTTGGTAGTCATTGTAGCAACAATGTGGTAGTAACAGAGCAGCGGCCGTGGCGGGAGCGTGGCGGTAACTGCAGCAGCGGCAGTAATCAGAGCATCATTGGTAGCAGCAGGAGTTGCTGTGGTGGGTGCGGTGGAGTTAGAGCTGTGCTTTTATAACACTGTTCAAAGCACTTTGCATTTATTAACTCAATTCACACAACTACCCTGTGAAGTAGGGATTATGATAAATGTCCATTTTACAACAGTGCCTATAACAATTTGAATTATTTCAGTTCTGACTGATATCAAATTCGGTTTTGCTAGTATCAGCAGTGTCTCATTAAGGCTGTGGTGCTCACACCTCACACCCTCTGCCCCATTCGTTGAAGGCCTCTCCCCACTCCCATAAGCTGAAGCCACAGGGCCTCTGTGCTGCAGTCGATCACCAAGAGGACGTGACCACTGGTTAAACCCAGAGCTGGACCCAGGCAATCCCGGGCTGCTCACCGCTTTCTCTGCCTTTGGAATGTACGTTCTGCCCATTGTTCCTGAAGCTGGAGACACTTTCAAGGACACAGCATGGAAAGAGCAATGCATTGCTGAAACCATCTGGACAGTCTATGTGACTCAACCCAGTTAGAAGCTCTATGTACACTTTTCACATTCCGGCAGGCGGGTGTGGAAATCTGTTTATCTTGTGGTCACTCAAGAAAAGCCTTGTATGTAAGTTCCCTCACATATTAAACCTGCCACCCTCCAATCTGGAGTTGTCTACCTTTCTTCATTCTCTTCTTGCTCTCCATGTATGGGGAGCCAATTTCAAATTTCACCTAGGCAGCTCCCAAAGATTCAAACACTCTGCAACCTGGTAGTGGCTTCCGGTGGGAAGACATTCATCGTGCAGTGTGAAATTGCCTGCTTGCTTGCAACAGAGCTGTCACTCTCAGCAAAAAAGAGTGGGGGAAAGGTGTCGCCCCCTAATGGTGGGCCCTTTATAAAGTAGTTGGCTAGAGCCGCAGAAAGAAAAGAAGGAAAGCAGGCCCTCACCTCCTTCTGGACTGAGGCAGAGCCATCACGTGTCCTCAATGCCAGCGGGAAGCTTGGCCTCAGCTTTCTGTCACAATCTGCCTTCACAAAGGGCTCGTTCTTCTCCTTCAGTGAATTAAAAAATCTCTAGAAAAGTCTTTTCAAGTAGTGGTTCAGAGTCAGATATACTGATGTGCAACGCTAGCTCCCTCACTATATGCATGGCTCTCTTGCATTTAGCCGCCTCCTCTGTAAAATGAGGACCATTATTCCTCAGAGAGCTGTTATAAGAAACCAGAGAGGAGGCACATTGAGAACCTGATGCAGCACTTGGGACACAGTAAGCCTCAATAATTATCACCCATTACCATTACTGTGGTTACAGCTATTATTCCTGCAAACCATTAAATCTATTATTGTCAAGTAATTCTTGCCCCCCCCCTCCAAAAAATCCTCTTCAATTGTACCACTCAAGTGACTCAGAAAACGAAATTTCAGATTTTAATGTCAGGGAATCATCCAGATCTCTGCTCATCAAAGAAGTGGCATTATTCTCCTGTTGCTGCTGTAGCAAATGACGACGAACTTAATGGCTTCCAACAACCCAAAGTTATTATCTTACAGTTCTGGAAGTTAAAGACTAAACTGGGTTGTAATGAGGCTCCAGGGGAGAACATTCCTTTCCTTTCTAGCTTCTGGGAGCTGCCCACATTCCTGGTCCATGGCCTCACATCACTCCAGTCTCTGCTTCCATCATCACGTCTCCTTCTCTGACTCTCCTACCTCCCTCTTTCCCTTACAAAGACCTCGGTGATGACACCAGGCCCTCCCAGATGATTCAGGATACTCTCCCCATCTCAACATCCTTAACTTAATCACACCTCCAAAGTTTCCTGTGCCGTGTTAAGTAACATATTCATGGGTTCCAGGCACTAGAATGTGGGCATCTTTGGAGGGCTGTTATTCTACCCGCCACAGATGCCATGAAGAATTAGCCAGAGGAAAGACTGGGTCATGTCCACAGAGTTCCCCATTCCTTATTCAGTGTTTACACATTCATTTCTGATCTTCTATCCTTCTTGATCCCTGATATGTTACTCAACTTCTCTGAGGGGGGGGTTTCCACACGTGTTCCATACGATAACAAAAACAGCCACAATGTGATCAGATTATTTGGGAAATAACCAATGTACTTGGGATGTAACATGCTTAGCAAATTTTAGAATAAAATGCAGCATAGAAGTGAAAAAGTAATAATTTAACTGTCTTACAAGTCAATTAATAGACCCAAACTGCTTTGAGATCTTTGGATAAAAAGGCATTCTTCCAATGCCAAGTATAGGCTGGTGTTGTGCCTTTGTTCTCACTTTGAGCCATATATCAAAAGCAGGCGTTAGTTCATTTTCCCGGTTTCAGATAAACTATCTAATTTTCTGTCCCTGTGGTTTTCCTGAATGTCTCCTCCCTGCAAGCCTTCCAGTGGGAAAAGCATAAACCATTTTCTTCACTAGGCATTCCATGTGTGGGTAGATATGGCCTCTGACTAGTCTTTTCTCTCCCTTTGTTCTCAAGCTATAGCTTTTGCTCCCTCTGACTTGGTTTTCTACTGTGTAGTTCTGAGTTTGCCACCTCTCTTTTGAATCTGATCAAGGGCCTCTCTGACCTGATATGTAGGTTTCTTTCTAGTTTCATGGTCTCCAGGGGAAATGGGGTTGATATGGTTATTTGCCTGCTGAGTTAAGAGTTTGCCCTCATACGTACACCATATTATTTTATTCTAGTTACAGGAAGCGTGCAGCGATTGTCCTTTTATGGACTTACACAAGCAAATGGAGAAGAAGCCATGTGTGTCCTTCAGAATCCCTTATGCATTGCCTTTGCTGCCCGCAGGAGGGCAGGGATGTACACCAACTACACCCTGGGAAGAAAGTACAGACAAGTCTACCTTCTGAAGTTGACCTTCTCCCAGAAACCAAGATCTGCAGAGAAGCCAACCTCTGTCTGCTTTAAATAAAAAAAAAAAAAAAAACTAAAAGTTGCATCACATTTTTTAACATCTAAAAGGACATGACTGCATTTTGAATAATGTGATGTTTTCCTTTATCTCCTTCCCAGGAAAAATAGTTATGCAGCTGTATCAGGCACCATTCAGATATTTCCAGACAGAGGGGATTTGATGCAGCAAAAGAGTGATACAGGTATTGAAAACTTGGGTAAAAGGAAGGTGGCTTTACCTAGAGATCAGCAACTGCAGTTGCGATTGCTCCTAGAGTGGGAGAGGGAAAGGGGTGAGTGTGGTGCTCCCCAGAGTCTGCCAGCACACATTTGCTGCCAATGTTGGAGCTGATGGGACTGCCATTGTATTAGTTATCAATTCCAATTGCGTAACAAATTATTTTAAAATATAATGGCTTGAGCTCTGGCTGGTGTGGCTCAGTGGATTAAGTGCAGCATGAGAACCGAAGAGTCACCAGTTCAATTCCCAGTCAGGGCACATGCCTGGGTTGCAGGCCAGGTCTCCAGGAGGGGGTGCACGAGAGGCAAACACACATTGACATTTCCCTCTCTTTCTCCCTCCCTTCCCCTCTCTCTAAAAATAAATAAATAAAATCTTTTTAAAAAACATAATATAATGGCTTGAAACAACACACATTTACTGTCTCATAGTTTCTGTAAGTCAGGAATCTGGGCATGGTTTGGCCAAGTGCTTTCTCTGCCACAAGGTGTCTGACAGGATGCAATCAAGGAATCAGTTAGGCTATACTCATCCGAAGGTTCAAAGGGAGGAGGATACACTTTTAGGCTCATGTAGGTGTTGGCAGGATTCAGTGCCTTGGAGGGTTGGACCTCAGTTCCTTGCTAGGTCTTGGCCAGAGTCCACCTCAGTTCCTTGCCACATGGGTCTCATGAATGTGCCAGGTTACTTCTTCAAAGCACGTAAGCCAAGAAGACAGTAGAGAGAGTCTTCTAGTGAGACAGTTGTCAAAATCTTTTGTAACCAATCACAGAAGTGGCATCCCTCAACATTGTGTTATTCTACTGCTTAACAGTAAGTTACTCAAGGGCAGAGGATTACACAAGGCTATGAATACCAAGAGACAAGGATTATTGAAGACCATCTTGGAGGCTATTGATCATAACTACTTAACAGAAAACCAAGCACAAAAGCTCCCACTGATGATGCTGAAACTACCACCAATGCTATGGGAGTCCCAGCCACCCATGGCACCATACATGGCTACCATTGTCACAGTCAAATGAATGGACTTCCCTTCCAACCTCTTTCCAATCTCCAAAGAGTGCTTCCATTGACAAATTCTATCTAAAGTCCAGCTACAAAGGGAGTCTGGAGTGGTTTCCAGCAGCCTGTAATTCAGAACAGAAGAAATAAAGATGGAAATAGGACTAACAACAGACAACAGCTGGTACAATGGATAAAGGTTGTTTCTAGTCATTTCCATACTTCCCTACCCCACCTGCTCTTTTAGATAACATTTCAGGCCCCCTCATTTTAATCTCCAGACACCCTAATGTTGTCTGCTCATCATGCAAAGGCCCACTCACTCCTATCCCCTGGGACACCCCACCCACACTTGCTCACTCATACAGTACTCCACATTCCTGTCCTTTCCTGCCTGTTTGCCTTTTCATTTCCTTCAAAGCTCAGCTATCCTGTTTCCTGCCCTTGCCTCCTCAAGGCTCTTATTTTTGTCAAGTAGCACTGGATGATAATAGGAAGCTTTTAAATGGATTCAATTCAACAAAGTCTATTATGGAGATGCTATGTTTCAGGCATTACGCTAGGGACTAAAGATGCAAAGACAAAAAAAGAAATACTTCCTGCCCTTGAAGAGTATGCAGTTATGCCAGGGACACAGCCATCTATAAAACAAAGTGATAAGTGTTACATTATGGGTATATCCTGACAGATTGATTGACAAATAATGCAGATCTCTCCTCAATTACCTGTGGGTTATCTGCATTCTTGGTTCTTACTGGGAAAAAATGTAACCTTGAACTCTCAGTTATATATTCCTTATCAAAAATACTTACAATAAATAATTTATGGAGGTTTACCTAAAAGAAAAATAGTCCATTTATTACTTTAGATATCCTCAAATTTGCTATTCATGTACACAGAAGCATAATTCAGTTAAAAAAAAAACCTATGAAGAACTAAAACAACATGATCCACAGTCTTGTTTCCGCACCTCAGTGGAACTGCTTTACTCAGCTGAACTTTGCTTTCTCATCATCTGCCTAGCCTGAGCAACATTTTTTTAAATTGCTGGATGAAATTAAATATGTACCTGCCCTGGTTGGTGTGGCTCAGTGTACTGAGTGCTAGCATGAGAACCAAAGGGTCACCAGTCGATTCCCAGTCAGGAAACATGCTTGGGTTGCAGGGCAGGTCCTCAGTAGGAGGCATGCGAGAGGCAACCACACATTGGTGTTTCTCTCCCTCTCTTTCTCCCTCCCTGCCCCTCTCTAAACATAAAGAGATAAATAAAATATTTTTTAAAAGAAAAAGAAATTAAATACATACCCAAAGTAGGAACACCAGGAGCATCCTCTCCTACATTACACTGTGTTCATCTTCTAAAGACCCCATGGTGAAGTTCCTCTCAGATCTCAGATTCAGGAAGAACTTTCTCAGAACAGCTCATTTGCTTCTGTCTTATGGATACTGCAAAATACTATAATTCATTGTTTCCGTTTCCATTTCCACTTCAGCTGCCAGAAGCTTGGGACCAAATTTGCAGTCCTCTTTTAGCAACTGTCTGAGAGTTGGAGGTGGGCATATTTCCTGTGCTGTTTCCCCCTGACCCCCAACCTCTCTTCTTCCTTTCATAGGTGTATTGGTAAGACATCTCAAACACTGTAGAACAAGGAGGTTTACAAATGAATTGTACAGGTGTATATATGGTGCAATTTCTACTTGGTAGGAAGGATCAAGAAAATCATAGAAAGAAGTGATATTTAACCTGAGTCTTGGAAAATTAACATTTATCTAGAGTGAGAAGATCTTTCCAGGTCAAGAAAATAATATGAGCAGAGACTAAGAGGCATAAAAATGAATGTGGGTTTATGAGACCAGACATAAGGGAAGGGAGGCTATAACACATGTTTATTTTCCTAATTAATACATTATCCTTCCCAGTTAGAAGAATACTTAGCCCATTAAAATGCATCTTTACACTGATAATCCCTTAAGGAGTAACTCTAATGATAGCAGTTTCTATCAGGAGAAATAAGTATCCTTTAATCAAGTAAGCACTTTTGTGTTCATTCAAATTACAAGGGCTTCCTGCTCTGTCTATAGGTTGGCTAACCTAGATGCTAAGCCACTGAAAATGACCACACCTGTCATAGGCCTCACCCAGAGTAGGTACAGCCAGAGCAAAACCAGAGAGCCAGTCCACCAAAGCCCAGTCCTTTACTCCTACAAAGCCACTGCCTGGCCTTCCTGAGCCTGAGATAAGGGCAAAAAGACCTGTATGTGGGTAAGAGCAGATCTAAGACACAGGGAGAATACTGCTCTATTGTTTGGTACCCACAAGACTTTGAGCAAGATACTTCCCCCTCTCTAGCTTTCATTTTCTTCTTACAATTTGGATATGTGAGGTCCGATGTTTTTAGCTCATCTCATTATTTTATAATCACACCTCCTATCTTAATAACCTGTGATATTCATTGATTCTCCCAATCTTTAAACCATCTATATACATCACCATGGACTCCCAGGAGCTACAGACAACTTTAAAAATGAGTCATTCATCATGCTTCAGGCAGGAAATTAAGGCTTGTAATGTTGAGATATGAATAATTGCAGGTACCTTTCATTATTTTGATTGCTTTTTTTCTGGTAAATATTACAATTATTCAGGCAACAGAAAACATTATGTTAAAATGCCAGTAAATAAAGTAACAAATCTAGTTCTTAAGTGAGTCCCCACCAAGGTATCATACAAAGAGCAATTTGCTAGAACCATACATGAAAAACACTGGTCCATTTGAGGATTTGGGGTAATTTCCAGTCTGAAAAGTAGCCTATTCAAGAAGAAATAACCATCTCCAGGAAGGAATTAATGGAGCAAAGGCTTTTGTTGTTAGTTAAGTAAATTTTAAGGTTTTTTTAAGTATTGCTTTATTAATACCAAAGGAGGTAGATTGGGTTAACTCCAATCATGGTTTTACCATTAGCTTTTAAGGAGAGCTTTAGGCCACACTGGGGTCCAAAACAAGGGAAATTATCATGTGGGGACCACACAGGGTAGTCAAAAGAAAATCCAACTTTTATCTCCAAGGGAGCCCCAAGCCAGCCGGAACAAGCATCTCTCTGAATGCAAGCAAAGCACTAGCCTGGAAAGGCATTGGCAGCAAAGGGGATCCACAGGAAACTAAGTGTTCTCCATGCACAAGCAAGAAGCAGTGAAGCAAAATTGGTACAGTAGACAGCCAGTTAGATATTAATGAAAAGGAAGGGCACAAACATAACCAGACATCTGATTAAGCTGAATTAACTAGGAAAGGACAGTTTCACAGTCACTCCAGGCATCCGAGCATGCAGGAAAAGAGCTTCTCGGTCACCCCAGGAAGCCAGTGGTGCCATTCCACCTGAGTAATGGAAGGCAAAGGGAAATTCCTTTCAGTGAATGCATGCAGTAGAAGCCAAGAAGGCACCAGGGATAAGCACATGTGCAATAGAAGCCAAATGACTGAGCAGAACTATGAGGCATGTGCAGAAGCCAAAATGGCAACCATAAAAGAGGGAGTGGACTAGCCTGAAAAAATCTGGGGAAACGATCAGATAGGGGAAGAGCACAGGCCCTGGAAGATCCAGGAAAGATATTGGCTAGAGGGGTACTAGCAAGGACCTGGAAAAAGCTAGAAAAGAGATTGGATAGTTGAAAGAAAGCTTGCTCTTTTCCAGAACCCAAGGACATATATGGAACCTAGACCATGAACCTAACACATACCCTTCTCACAGGCATGTGCTTTCTGCCTTTTTTTCTCCTAAACTCTAAAGGTCCCCATGAGATTTGCAACCAGGGAAGCAGCAAGCAATGCAGAAGACTCTCCTTTAGCCTCCGTAAGTTCCTTTCCTGAGTCCACACAGCCTGCCTGTAGCCTGCCAGCTCTCTGCCTCTCCAAGGGCATACTATCTCTTATCATGCTAATAAATCTTGCCACTCTTGCTTAAAACCCTCCCACATGTGTGTCCCCAAAATTCTTTCCCACAACACAACAGAAGGACCTGTTTCCTCCAGTAACAAAATGATTGTTCTTGAATCAGAAGAAGAAGCCCTGTGAAGAGAGTTCTAGCCCCAAGATGCCCACGTGCATGTCACTCCACTAATCCCACCTCAGACCTGGCCCTGCCCTCCCCACCCAGCACACACTCACCCTCCACCTCCAACCGCCATCCCCTGTGCCTGTGGCACTGCACTAAGCACCCAGGAAACTGTGGCCAGATGGTGTTAAGACTTTGTCTTGCTTTACAGATTTTTACACATAGGTCTTTCTAGGTTAGCCCCTATGTCTGAAATTCAGGCAATTTTCACTAGGCAGGTAGATGTCTGTAGCTGTTGCCTAGACTTTCCTCAGATTTTGGCTGAGACTATAAATACTTAGAATATTTATTTTTAAAACCAACCTTATGTGACAAAAGGCTAAATCATTTAATATATAAATATAAAGAGATATTTTACTGAAAAGAAAATGTAAACATCTTTAAAACATGAAAGGGTGTTCAAACTCTCATAATGAAAGAAAAACAAATGAGAACAATAAAATGCTATTTTTTATACCAAATTGGACAAGACTGGAAATTTTATAATAAGTAGTAAGGCAGAGGGGCAATCAGCAATTTCATAAACTATTAATGGAAATTATTTATCCTTCAAAAATGCTATATCACATATAAGCAAAAATGGATTGCTAGGATAGTTATTACAATGTTATCATAACAAAAACAGAATATATCATACATGACAACCAATATTTGGAGACCTCCAAATGTTTCGAGGGACTCTACACAGTTAGTAAAAGGGATGAGATAGGTCTCTCATGAAAGATGTCCAAAATCAGTTAAGAGAAAAAGAGGCAAGACTGCATCATAGGCAACATCCTATTATTGGCCCCTAGTGCAAAGTTAATCAAGCCATCTCTTGGGCCCAGAACTCTTCATACAATCAAAGAAGCTCACCTTCAGGCAGCATGCTGAGGCAGTACAGGTAATGTCTGGAAATTTGATAAGAATTAAAGGGAGAGTAAAATTCTTCAGGCAAGTATCTGTCGGTTGGTGTTCTGAAATTTCTATCCCATTGCACTGAAAACACACCAAAATATGATCTTGCCTGGATAAAAAAGACTGCCTAAGTTTGGCCAACCCTAGAATAATGTCTTGTTGTCATAATAAAAAGTAAAGTTAGCTTCAATTAAATGAAATAAAATATAAAAGACTTTCATATTAATTTGTTAGTATAAATATACAACAAAATACTAATTACTAATAGTTTTCCAATACATTTAGGTAAAGATACAATTTAAAACACCAATTCTTATTCATAAAATTTTAACTCTCTTTTCTAATTGCTTAATACAACATTTTCCTCTCAGCTTTAAGAAAAAGCTTTAACTTTTTTTCACTAAAATTTAGGTATCAAATAGTTTGTCCACAGTTCCCTGGATGCTAGCTTAAAGCAGCAGCTGCCGAAGTTCATTGATTTGCTTGCTGCTAGCAAATTGGAAGATTTAATGGTTTGACTTCCGTATGTTGCTAGTTGGTGATCAGGTCTCACTGGGGTCTCTCCAAATGGGAAAAGAGTTTCTTCCTGCAAATCTTTGGCAGCCACATTGCATCCACATCCATTTCCTCACTGATCTTAAACAGAAAGAATACAGAGAAAGATTAGCTTCATTCCCCCACTGCATCTACATAAAACCCAATTGCCATCCCCTTCCTATCAGCAAGATGTAACCTTGGCAACTACTTTGTAGTTTCCTCCTTCTTTTGAAGCTCATCATTTGTGTAAAAGTTATTTTGCCTCCAAATGACCAAGCCGAGACAGCCAGCCTTACTGGTACCCTGACTATAAAACTGGCAGTCTAGGAGCCAAACTCAACACTCAGCCATGTTTGACCACACAAAGCTTTTTGGTCTTTTTTACTTTTTTTTAAGCCCATCTGTGCAAACCAGAAGATCTGACATGAAATTCCAAATTTCCAGTTCTCTTTAAAAACATTTAGACTTGAAAACACTCAGCCCACATTCTTAGCAACCAGCTGTATTGCTTCACATTTCATTGGTGAAAACTAATCACAAAACCATATCTAGATTCAAGGCATGCTGGGAAATAAAGTCCCTGGAGAAGCAACAATTTCCCAATTACAATTTTATAAAATGAAAGGCAGAACACACATTTCTGTGCACATCGCCACCTCAGCAGTCATAGTTATTGTTCCCTCGTCCACTGCTAACTTCTTTCCTGATTACCAGAAGGCTCTTCTCCCTTCTTGTTGCCCATCCAAACCTCAACACCCTGCTGGTTATATTTCAACTCCACTAGAATTCCAATTAAAAATTTTCCAGTCTTTTATCTTGGTAAGTAGCCAAAGTAGCTTTTACTGAAATGTTTGTTTTTTTCCCATGAGGATATTGTAATCATTACAACTTTAAAGGGTAAGATTCGTTCTTCTCTAGATAATCAAAGGAAAATATAAACTGCATTCTGAAAGTTTTTGAGTTAAAGATTTACTAAATTCAAGTATCACATCAAATTACCTGTTTCCAAAAAACAGCAAATAAATATGGGAAATAAATAATGAAAAATGTCTAAAATAATTAGCATTGTGACATTATAACCTAACTACCCTCCTTGTGGTGAATTAATATTTTCTAGAGTCATCTCTAGTTCCTGGGACCTAATATGAATTATAGAGGTGATCTGTTGTCTTCTAAAATCAGCTAAAACTAACAATGTGAACATAATACACAGAGAGGCTCATTTACCCATTGCAAGTAGCATAACATTAACCCAAACTTAGGCAAAGACCAAACTTATTGTTTCGCTTCGGATGAAAAGTCCAGAGGTGTTATTAGCTTCAGTCATGGCTGAATCCTGAGCTAACCCAATGTTATCAGGACTGTTTTTTCTCCATCTCTCAGTTTCATGTTGGAATGAAATGGTAGCAGTGGTTCCAACCCCTCCATCCTCTTTAAGTCCAGCAGGTAAGATCAAGAGTTTCTTAATGAGGAAGACATCATTGTGGCTCACTGGATCTGATGAGGTCATATGTCATCCTTAAACTAATCATTGTAGGTGTGGGGAATTAATTGTGGGTCTCATGTGGAGTCAGCTTTACTTAATACAAACTAACTGTGACTTGAAGAAGGTGGTTCTCTAAAGAACAATTAGGGTATGGTTACCACTGGGGTCTGAGAAGGCTAAGGCTTCTTGGAACTAATTAGTTGAAGGCTCACACCCTTGGAACCATCTGAAAGAAAGACTAAGAGCCAGGTAGAAAGGCACAAAACTGTCACCTCTATTGTATGGTTTTAGGCCTATTAACCAAGTGAGCTGGCTAATTCCTGAATCAGACAGACCTGCGCCCTCACAGGCATTCAGTCTGCAGGAGGTCGGTTGCTGGCAGGTTATGGCATCAGGAAGCTCTCTGCAAACTGATAGGTGACAAAAGGAAAAGAGAGAGACTGGAGCTGAGCTGAACAAGCTCCGCCACTGCACCACAACTCACCCAGCTGGTAAGTCACTCTTTCCCCTTTGGGGCAAAGGGAAAAGAGGGGTACAGGGAGTAGAGAAACTGGAAGTGTTACTCTGAAGCAGTCTCTACCTATAACAATGGAGGACTGAAGAATAAATGTCCCCTCACAAATTTAACAGGTGTGTAAATGAACGGTGACAGCAACTACAGATGTCCACTACAGTTAGAAAGTGAGACTGACTTTTAAATACATGCAGCAAAATATATGCCTCCAAACAGCTAGATTCCTTTGCCTTTTGGGTTATAAAAGGATATTAATGCACCATGCTATGGAGATACCATAATACCCTCTAGATACTATATTTCCCAATTTTTATTTCTTATCTGATATAGTGTTTTTGAAGCTCATCATTTGTGTAAAAGTTATTATGCCTCCAAATGACCAAGACAAGACAACCAGCCAGCCTATGATGAAAGATAACCAATGATAAAAG
Organism: Anoura caudifer; assembly: GCA_004027475.1. Classification (NCBI taxonomy): domain Eukaryota; kingdom Metazoa; phylum Chordata; class Mammalia; order Chiroptera; family Phyllostomidae; genus Anoura; species Anoura caudifer. The sequence continues at coordinate 114,982 of PVKU01001926.1, read as the reverse complement.
CAGGTTTCATATTGCTGCCTTGGGATGAAGTGGAGATGAGTAGCCAGAAGACTATGGTTGAAAGATTAGTAAAAACATTCTTTTCTTTTTTCTAGTTGGGCCTAGAATGGTAATGTCTGTACTAAACATACACAGACTTTTTTCTTGTCATTATTCCTTATACAATACAGTGTAACAACTATTTACATATCATTTACATTGTATTGGGCATTATAAGTAATCTAGAGGTGATTTAAAGTAAACGGGAGGATGTGTGCTCATTATATGCAAATACTACACTATTTTATATAAGGGACTTGAGCATCCATGGATTTTGGTAACCAAGGGGGGTCCTGGAACCAACCTCCCATGAATACCGAGGGACGGCTGTAATATTTATTGACTGCTTACTATGCACCAAGCTCTGTTCTGTTTGAATGTTGTAGATACTAGAAGTTGCCCCCATTTTACAAAAGAAAATTGAGTCACAAGGAGATTAAATAATTCTCCTAGGTCAAAGTATGCATCAGCTATTTTGAGCAGATCACTCCAAGACATGAAAAAATTTGTGTGACGAGAGTCAGATAAGATAAAAAAGGAGAGTCCTATCGATATGGACCTGATTTGAGAATGTAAGTTCTATGAGAACAGGCGCCTTGTGTGTCTGCTCACCATTGTTTCTTTCCCCAGTGCCTGGAACGGGGCTTATGGTAGGTACTCAAGAAACATTTGTAGAATGGATGACTGAGGAAACTGATTTTGGAATCAGAGGAAAAGAGAATCTTGCTTGAGGTTATAGTGGCCATGAAAAAAAAAGGATCATTTTGGATCTAAGATTATAATTTAACCCTAACTAAAAGGATCCTCCTTCATGCTAGCTAAGAAGTAGTCAGCTGACATAGAAGAGTTCAAGAATTAAGGAACCAAAATAATATATCAAAAATGACAGGGGTCTTAGAGGTACTTTAATAAAGTAACTCCTAACACTGCTGCACATCTGAATAATCTGTGGAGCTCTTTAAAAATTCCAATACCCAGACACTACCTCGAAAGATTCCGACTCAGGCATCCATCATTTGCAACAATTCCCAAATGATTCCAACACACAGCAGAGAACCAACATCTGACTCCAACTCCCTCATCTCACAGAACAGGCTGATCTTAAAAGGGTAATGAATTCAGAATGTAACTTGATTATTGATGTCAATGTTTAGATATAATTTTAAATCATAAATCATGAAGAGGAAATAACGAGTCCTTAATGTCAACCCTGGTCGACTCCCTAAATGAATGTTTGAATCTTTCAAAATATTACGAGAAACAACTATTTTTATAGGTGGGTCATGGACATTCATTCCAGCCCCACACTCTACTCTGAAAGCCATGGAACCATTGACAGGTTTTGCAAAAGTGAGTGTTATGATGAAAAAGTGGAACAAAGATGAACCTGGCGAAGGTAGAAGGATGGGTTACAAGGAATAATTGTAAAAACAGGGAAGTCACAAAATAGCAATTATCCAAGACTGATCATCTAACGAGATGGAGGCAGTGAATATGAGCAATATTTTGAAAAGTATCAACAGGGCTACGGGTGCTACAAGACTGACAGGCTGGAGAATCAAGAGAAAGCTGGAGCTCACAGCAAGCTACCGTCTTTTGCCATAATGAGCACCATGTTTTTGTGCTCATTATACACAGATTATTATACCCATTATTGTACCCATACTGTATATAATCATTATATCCATGTATATATAATGTATCCTTATTTTCCCCTCAAAAATTTGGGCAAAAAAATTGCACATTATACAGAGCAAAGTACAGTATTTTCTTAGTGTAATTTTGCATTCATTCTAAACAGCTGCCTGGCCAGGAGCTACCAGAGGCCCCTCTATAGGAGGGGAAGGAAGGGTATATAAGAAAAGCGTGCAAAGCCCTGGAGATCTGGGCCCAAGTCTAATTCAGTTAGTCTCCCTAGGGTGCCTAACACGCTGCAATGTTTCATGAACAGAACAAAGTAAAGAAAAAGAACGGTGATGGTTATCTCAGGAGAAGATACTTCCTTATCACTTGGTGACCCCCAAAATTACCCAGGACTCTGGGGCCATCAGAGACAGGGGATGGAAGAATGACACTTTTATTTGATTGGACCCAAACCCTTGCTTTGTTTTAAAAATTAAGTATGCTGGGTGAGTAAATCTATCCAGCTCAAACAAGTCTCCTTCCAAATATTTCACAAACTATCACCCAACCAGTGAAAATTTTGTTTTCAAAATTTCTCTTACCAACCCAAGAGTCCCTCCCCACCTGAGTGGCCGGAGCACGTGCTGGGTATATATGTATAGATGTGCCTACACTGCACCTTCCCTTTGCAGAGGCAGAAATCTCTCCAAGGTGGAGTGATCCCGCTGAAGCAACTTGTGTTAAGTGGCCCTTCCAACAACAATGAAGGTGTAAGAGTCGAGCAATTAGGCTCAAGCAGACTCCAGTAGGGCCCCAGTCCGTAGAAGGAGCAATGCAATTTCCAGCAGGCCACTGCCACCAGCATTACCAGGCCCCCTCTCAAATGCCTCCAGTAATGGGTCTTTCACGCTTCCCTTAGGACAGGATGCTGTCGGCTAATAGACATCACTGTCAGGAAGTTTTTATGCTGCTCCGCTTACATTTTCTTTTCCACAGTTTCAGCTGTTCCTCCTAATTGCCTCCCCTTGGACCACCCGCCGTGTGCGGGGTCACAGCCTGGCCTGCCTCAGCACCTCTCTGCCAGAGATCTTTCACTTAGAATTCACTTCAAATGCAGTCCCATACAATCTGACTCAAACTCAGTGACAGGTCCCTGGAGTTGGTCCCCTTTCCCTCGGACTCTGCGCTTCGCTTGGGGCCTGCTACTGGCTAAACTGGGAGTCCCAGCAAGTGACAGCACACCACCATCTGCTTCCCTCTCCCTGCCCACCTGAGCTTCCTCACAAAGGGGGGCTCTATTCCTACAGCATTCGGGGCATGGCCGATGGAAGCAAGGCTCTGAGTACCACGCCAGAAAGACACGGCATTAATTATTCGCTCTTCCACAAAGGTGTGACAGGCTGTGCCCTGCAAGGAACATGGCCTTGGAGTACAGTCAGCAGCATTACATCTCCAGGCTGAAAACCAGGGGGGTTCTCATCCAATTCCCTCACTCCTCCTGTGCCTTTTAACTAACTTTGAAATTCCTCTGGCTGCGGCAGGTGCCTCCGTGCTGTTTCCAAGGGCTGGAGCCCCGCACGGGCTTATTTGGTAAGCACGGCAGGAACTTCAGAAAATGAGAACCTGAGGAGGAAGCCAGGCCTGAAGTAATTAAGATGATTTGTTTCACGTGGTTCAGGCAGGCACCAAGAGGGACCTGAGCACAGAGAATAGAAGATCAAAGACATGGCAATCAGCACATGGGAGCTCAACTAGGAAGGAAAATGGGCCATCGGAAGCCACCCAGTTCACCGCCAAATGAAAACCCCTCTCTGCATTTTGAGCTCCTCCCAGAGAGAAGAGAGAGGGAGATCTTTTTTTAACTTCTACCTTCAACAGTTACCTTTCGGAATAAAAAATTCAAATGTGTGTGCGTGCCTTATGTCACAAGATCTCCCCACCGGAAATCATTTGTCAGTGGAAAGCGGCATGCTATTTGAGCCCCAGGAATCAGGCTGCAAAACACATGTCCTTTGCAAGCTGGTTGGTGGCTCCGGAAAATCCTCTGTGATGATCCCCGCCCTGTCCATAGGCACTCTGCCAGCTTCGGGTCGTGAGGGTAGGCAGGGTCAAGCAGGGGACAGGCAGAGCCCAGTGAGGGGTGTGCAGCTGAGTGTGCCACCTTTCAGAACCACAACATGGTATTTGATACACGGCATGGTATTGGCTAGGGTGGACAACTGTAATAGCATAAATAATAAAATACAATAAAAAAACAATGTGTTATTGGCCATTTATTTCTCCTCCCCAGAAATATCACTGAGTATCAAGAATTAGCCAGGGGACACTTGTGTGGCTGCTGGCCCCGACACTGTGAATGGCCAGGTGTGATTTATACGTATGTCTTTCTCAGTGCCGAGGCCTCAGTGTCACATTTTGACAAAGACATTCTATGGACACTAGAGGCCACGGTCCCACCTCACTGCTCTGGGTTGGAGGAGGGCTTTCCTCTGAAGTGAAAAACATTCCCCAAGGCAGTCACCAAGAAAAGGGACCTTCCAACCATCTAAAGAGGAAATTCCTCACCCTCTGCCAGGTCAGCATGTTCAAAGCTGAGGCTCAAACGGTCCCTGGTCCCTCAGGGCTGAGGGATCCCGCCCCTCTTTCCCACATGCTGACGTATGGGGCCATACTGGAAGGAAAGCACTTTACCTTATAACTCTACCTGCGTGCAGCTCTTTTGTGTTCAACCGGACTCACCTGTGAACCCAAGGTATTAAAAGAAGGGTCAAGATTCCCCTCTAGAACCAGAGTATTAAAACTGAATCAGCACAGCCCTGGCCAGTGTGGCTCAGTGGTTGGAGCATCATACCATAACCAAAAGTTTGCAAGTCCGGTTCCCGGTCAGGGCACATACTTGGGTTGCGGGTTCTTCCCTTGTCCGACCTCGAGCACATGCGACCATTGTTCCAGATGCATACGATCCCTGGTCCAGTGCAGAGCCCCAGTATGGTTGCAGACAAAGGCAGCCCATCGATGCTTCTCTTGCATGGATGTTTCTTTCCCTTACTCTCTCTCTCTAAAAGAGAAAATGGAAATGTCTTCAGGTGCAGAAAACAGTGAATCAGTGCCCTGAAAGCAGCTTTGTGGGCACTGCTGAAATTAGCTGGAGACACCCCCGCCAAGGGAGGATAAACCTTGAGGAGTAAGAGTTGGATCGTTAAGTTCTAGCTGCAGTTCTTACGTGGAGATTTCCCCGCTGCTGCCAAACATGAAGGATCTAGGTTTGATTATTAAGAAGGATGAGGAAGTTTCCGATGTGTGGTGATCACATGAAGCTTTAAAAAAGATTTAAGTCTCAGAAACTTGGCTCCTCAATGCTGCTGGTGGACAGGAGGTTGCCATTGTTGTGGCTGAGGTCTGGAACAATACAACTCAATAAAGGGTGACTGCAGACGAAGCCAAGCAGGCCAGGCAGGCCCTCACCAGCAGGAGAGGGCAGCATTCACAGTCCCTGCTTCTGATTAGCTAAGGGACCTGACCACTGGGATTGCTCGAAAGGACATTTCTCTAAGCAGGAATCAACCCAAGCTCGGATGTGCTTAATAGCATAATGCTTGGTGCACATGTAGTCAACTATTAAATAATGCTGTTTCCAAAGGGAGAGAGGCCATGGCCAGACCAGCCTTTAATGAGCATCACAGGGCCTGGCCAGACTTTTAAGGAAGGAGCCTATGGAGACACTAGCTGAAGCTCAAAAACAATAGGTGGCTGCGCCCTCTGAGTAGCTCATGTGTTACAGATCTGACAACTCTCATTGATTTAAATGGCTGGCGCACTGCTTGGATTTTAATCTCCTTCACCCTTATGCCAAGGAGGTCACCGTTTAAAGGCTTTTACTTAATAATGTAAACACCTGTCACACGCCAGGGGCAAAGCTATTAAGGAGAAGGATTATTTAAAGCAAGGGTCTTGAATACAATACGGCTGCTATTGTCTTATCCGCAGTTGCCAGGGTCTGAGCAGGGCTTTTTATCCTAGAACTGGAGTCAACAGTCAAGTCACCCCTGTCCCCCAGAGAGGTCTGCAGAGGGTCCTCTAACCCCCAAACAGAATGGATATCTGACCACATGTTGTCATCCGAAGACTCCCAAATATCTGACCTGCCAAGACTCTCGTTGTAGTGAAAGCATGTATCTACAAAGGCCCTTGTTAAAGTGGAGAGCTATTTCAGTAAAGGAGTATTAGGTCATTTTCTTAGTAACTACAAGGGCCAGGGGGCTAGACTCCTTACAAGTATCATCTCTTTTATACCAGCAACAATCCTATGACGGAGTGCTGGTATAATCTGAAGTACAGAGTGGTTAAGTAACTTTCTTAAGGACACACAGTATTTAGCAAGAGTAAGATTAGAATGCAGGTCTGACTTCAAGGCACGTACTTTTAATCACTGCGCATGCTGTCTCTCCCGCTCTCAGGGACGCAGCAGTTTACGCATTTTGTGATGAGATGGAGGAATAGTTCAGAAGGGAATAGAAGAGGAAGGGCCAGAACAGGGAGGGCTGCTGAGAGTGTGCCTAAAGCCTGGACGGGGCCTTTGGAGCAGAATGCCAGCAGCAGGAGGCCCAGGAGTTAGGACCAGAAGGGAAAGAACGCTAAGACAATTAAGAAGATGCCAGGACTAGAGCCTGAGAGCAGTAGCCTTGCTTAGAGAAAGGGTGGCCCCTGCTCCATACTCTCTCCGTTCCTTTACCCAAGCTGCTTTGTCTGGGAGACACACCTGAGGCCAAAGCACAAGCCCCTCCCTCACCCCTACCTGCCAGTCTTCAGAATGCTTATCACAGTGGCTATTCCAGCAGAACCCAGGTCAGCTGGGGCCCTGCCAAAGTCCTGCTGTTATCTAATGTTAACCAACTACAGGTGAGTGACACTGGCCCTAGGGAGGAGGGCACACTCATGGGAAGGCAGAGGCCCCAACAGTCACTGATGAGACCGTTTATCAGTGTGGTTTATCAAGACCATTCCTTCCTTCAAACTCAGTGATGAAAACCAACCCCTCTGGCTTAATCTCAGCATTTGAATCCAGCAGGGGGATTGGTAAACAACACCCCCCCTTTAAGAATAGAGAACAAGAAGAGAGAAAGTGGTTTGTTTATTCATTCAACAAATATTTATTGAGTTTTTTGTAAACCAGACATTGTCCTTAGTACTCAGGGTAAAGCAGAGAATGGGAGGGTCAGTGTTCCTCCCCAACTGGAACTTTCTTTCAGTTGTACAGGGAACAAAAAGCAAACCAGTAAAGGGAGGAAAAGATAATGTTATGTTCTGAGAAAAAAATAATCAAAGCATTGTTTCCTCAAGAGTGGCTCCCAAACCAGCAGCAGCAGCCTCACCTAGAACTTGTGAAAACACGGATCCTCGGACCCTTCCTCAGACCTACTGAATCAAAAACTCTGGGCATGGGTCCCAGCCTTGCATCTTAGCAAGCCTTTCAGGGGATTCACAACTGTGCTAAGGTTTAAGAACCACTGGGATAGAAAGTAAGGGTGGGGAGGAGAGTATCTTTAGATAAGGTAAGGTAATGAGGAAAGGCCTTTCTGATGTTTAAACCAAGTCCTGAGAGATGAAAAAAAGGAAGGAAGGAAGGAAGGAAGGAAGGAAGGAAGGAAGGAAGGAAAGAAGGAAGGAAGGAAGGAAGGAACCCAGGCGCTTCTTCTGTTCCTGACCCGGGAGCATAGAGGGGCAAGAAAAAAAAATTCCAGGCACAGAGAACAGCAGGTGCAAAGTCCTTGAGTCAGGAAAAAACTTGTGATGGTCAAGGAGCAGAAAAGTATGAGCAGAGCATAATTATTGAAGGGAGCACTGGTGAGAACAGGGGCTAGGTTGTGCAAGGATTTATGGATCTCAGCAAGGAGCATGAATTATAAATTGAATAAATGCTCTAATGAAAGAAACATGCTCCAACAAGGACATGTAACACATGACCCTGACCTAGATAGAGGGCCAGGGAGGAATTCTGAGAGGTAATGATGTTTGAGATAAGATATCAAAAATCAGTACAAGATAACTAAGGAGGTGGAAGAACCATCATGTTCAAAGGCCCTGAGACAGGATAGAGCAGGACATAGGAGAAATTGTGAAAGATTTTAAAATAGTCAAAACAATTACTGGATGTTGTGTCTAACACACCCTTCCTGGTTATCTGTGCCTTTCGTTACCTTTGACCTACTTTACAACTATGGCAAGTTGCAGAAAACTGAGAGTGATGCAGATGTCTCTTGTCCATAGAAATGCAAATTATTCTTGCCAAAAGGAATGCAATTGATTACTGCCCTGTAAATGGGGCTAGTTTTGCATCTATTAACAAATTCACTTCAGCATTTCCCAATTGTGAGTGCGTGTGTTCTAAGTCCTCCTTTGCGCCAGTTGTACTATCACACTGGATTGATGAATTAAAAAATCTTTGACATGAGTTCATTTTATGTTTGCACAGGAGTTATAATTTTACCTTTCTTAGAAATTATTTTAACAACATATACAAGGAATTGCAAAAGGCTAGTTTGCCAGACAATATACAAAACACTTGGTTAAACTTGAATTCAGGTAAACAATAACTTTTGTATAAACCTGTCCAAATATCATATTCATACTAAAAAAGTACTCATTGTTCATCAGAAATGCAAACTTAACTGGGTGTCTTGTATTTTTTTTTCTAAATCCAGCAACGTTTCAGCATGGTCACTGCCGCTGTGTCCCCACCACAGCCCATCTGTGCTCCGGGTCAGGAACAGAAGAAGCACCTTTCATTCAGTCTTGGACTTCTGCTCAGAAACCACATCAATGCGTCTCCTCCCCAAATCCCAAAGCAAAGTTTCACTTTGTGCTGTAAAAAAAAGTAGCTTAAATCATTCCATTTTATAGGGGCAGGCACATGGGGCTTTCCCTGGCTTTCACCTTGACTTGCTGTACTCTTGGAAAGTTGCTGTGTTATTTCCAATTTGCCTAGAAAAGGTTTCCTTTCTGCCCCACAAGAGTGTGTGAGATGCCATATACTCTGAGGTTAGGGGACAAGAGAAAGAGGAGGGGGGAGAGAGATGGGCTAATCCTATGGAATATGCATAGTAGGATTTGATCATGTCCTTTTCTTGCACACACTTGTCCCCACCCAAAACTGCCTGCCACTTTCCCAGGGAGGCTTCCCTGCTTTAGGCAGAAGCTTTTCCTCTTTCAAGCCTCCTATTAAAATGCAAGTAGCTCCCCATGAGCATATCCTCACTTTGGGCTAACATTTTAGCAGAAATCAGCAGACAGTACAGGGTATACAAACAAGACCTGGGAGGAGGCAGAATAGGAGCCTAGTAAGGGGTGTGGGGCACAGGCAGGGAGCAGAAGGATATCCCAGGAGAGGAGGATGATATTACAAGTGTACAGGAGACCTGGAGTCCCACTTCAGGCCTCAGGCCAATCTTGCAGGCAAAGTCTGTAATATAAAAACTAGGGAAGGAACATTTTTATTTGGGGCCAAATACTCTTGTCATTTTATCTGCCTTTCCCTACAATGTGAAATAAGACACCCCCAAAAGGAGTACCTTCATGGTAATGTGTTTTTAACTTAGCAGGTATCCCTGCAGGCAGGTAATAGAAAGATACCTGCAAAACAGACTCCTCCCACTCCCGACACACACACACAACACTCTCTCACACACACAGCACTCTCTCTCTCTCTCTCTCTCTCTCTCTCTCACACACACACACACACACACACACACACACACACACACACACACACGGCAGTTCTGATCATCAGAAGAACTGTCTCTGAGGAATTATTATCACTTTTCAAATGCAGAGGACAATGAATGAGCCTGGTTCTTCCTGGAATGCAGGTGTGGGAGCCTGGCAGACAAATTCTCTCCAGACTGAATAAATGCTGGGGGGGCCCAGGGGGAGGATCACTATCCCCAGGAAGCATCCATCACTTTTTAAGCAACGGCTGTGCACGCCAACTTTGGCTCCCAACTTCTGTAATATTTCTCTGTTATAAATTGGGCGACCCAGCATGTGGTCAAGGAGCCATTAGCAGCCCTCTCAAAAGGAATTTTCTTTTCCCAGGGCCTTAATTTCTTAAAATCTTGGAGCAGTGGTTCTCTTGGAAAGTAGGACAGTCTCTCTTTGAGCCTGCCAGACAAAAGCAAAACTAAACAAAACAAAAAAGCCAAGTCTCTGAAAGGATAACGCATGAGCAGGCATCCTTCTGAGCACCTGGAGGCCCCTCTCTCCTAAGCTGAAGCTGCTAGATCACTCTAATGAGAACAGATGGCACTCGTCGGGAGATGGGCTCGATGTTATATGCCTCCCGTGTCCTCCTTCTGAAACCAGATTTTAGCAGATTTTTTTAAAACTGAGAATTGGAGCCGGTTGTTTCCGTGGAAGCCTAGACGTATGCCAGGAAAGGAGGATGTTAATTGCACTAATACATTCACTGTAGACTTTCGGGGACTTCGAAGCACTTACAACAGAGAGGGTGGAGTCTTCAGAATGCCCTGTCGCAAGGAAGGAGAAAGAGGTTGCCATGAATAGGTCATTCACCTAGTCACTGCCAGAGAAGAAGTCGCACCCTTCCAACCTTCCACTCCATGATTCCAGCTACCTGATACCCCCATCCAGCTGGAGCATGGGAAAATCCCATTGCAGTGTACAGAGTGTGGGAGGGCAACCATTCCACAGGGTGGTTAGGAAGGTCATTGCAGGAAAAAGAGGCCAGGCTGAACCTGAACCTGAACCTGGGAACTTTAGTTGACCGCACCCCCAACCTCACTCCTCCAAAGTGGTAGAAGTCACCTGCATGCCTGTGGTGGCTATCTCTCATCCTACAGTACTCAGCCGCCAGGTCCAGGTCCGGGGTGAAGAGAGACACACAAGCCTTGGGGGCATCCACAAAATAAAGGCAAAGAAAGAGTTAGGTTTCAACAACAGAAGACTCCTGAATTTTAAACTCTGCTTTCCTGCAAAAGTTGTTTCATTGTCATTGTAATTACCAAATTTAAATTACCTCTATTTTCGGGTCTCAGGAAGCCATAAAGAGAGAAAAAGGAGATTTTTTCATGGCGAGAAATGAGAAATGATGAGGAGAAGAGGGTGGCCTGTGGAGCGGGCTTGAAGAGGAAAAATGTTTCTGGAGTCAGCTGCAGCCAAGGTGGAAAGGCAGGAGAAATGGCACCAGGTGAGTGGACGGGGAAAATGGGAAAGGCGGGCGTCTGCTCGGTGAGCTTTGAATCAGGTCAGAGGTGAGGACCACAAATGAAGTTCTAGGAAGGACTTTTTCAGTGATGGCCATTGAAGATGAATACTAAAATGAATGCAGAAACTGAAATCATATTGCTTTCTGTGCCTGCGAGCAGTGTTCACAAAGGATGGGGATTACACACTCAGACTCTAGACTTCTTCTGTGTCTTTAATAAAATAATAATAGAGCAAAAACACAGGAGAAGTGACAATGATAATCAACCGGTGGACCCTTGATACCTCTCCAGGGCACATCTGTCAACAAAGGCTAGAGTCCCTGTTCCCTTTATTGTCTGCACGTGTGTGCATTTCTCAGTAATTTTTAAAGGCTTTATTTTTGCATGTGTGGGCTCCACTTTGGTTTCTAAATACATGATACCTCTAAGTAATATCCAGAAACATAAGGAGTGGTCACCTCTTGGTAATTATGAAAATTTTAGAAATAATGGAACTATTTCTACTGGAACTAAATCAGGTAACACCTAATTTAGATCAAGTACATATTACATGCACCCACATTATGTAATGTAATTTTTACAACCTGCTGAGTGTGCATTATCCTCCCAGTTTAACAATGAAGAAACGAAGGCTCTGTGATGTTAAGTAAATTACCAAGTTACTGCTGTGGACTGAATGTGTCCCAATGGAATGTTGAAGCCATAATTCCCAATGTGATGGTGGAAGGACCTTTGGGAGGAAATTAGATCATGAGGATGAAGCCCTCATGAATGGGATTAGTGCCCTTATAAGAAGAGACACAAGAGAGAAGGTCTCTCTTAGTCATATGAGGACACAGCAAGAAGGCGGCCGTCTGCAAACCAGAAAGAGAGTCCCCACCAGGAACCAAATCAGCCAGCACCTTGATCTGTCTGCCCAGCCTCTAGAACTGTGAGAATGTCTGCCACTTAAGGCAACCAGTCTATGGTATTTTTTATAGGCGCTCAAGCTGACTAAGATAGTTACACACCCAGTAAGCAATGGAGCAAGGACTTGATATGAAGTCAGTACCCTTTTTATTACACCAGACTGCATCTCAGCAGCAACATAGTCTGACCAACCTCTGGGCATGACAATCACAGTCACATCCTTATGTCTGTGTGGCTCATAGAGTTGACGAAGCACTTTCTCATCCATCACTTACTTTAGAGTGTGTTGTAAAAAGCAAGGTCTAGAATCTTCAGACCTCAGTTCCTAGATCCCATTACCCACTGCACACACACATCATTGGATATCATTTCTAACTGAAACAAACTGGTGAAACAAACTTTAAGCTCATAACATGCCGTGTTTCTGAGGATGCAGGGACATTAACATTATTTCACCCCCTCACTGAACATGCCACATGGCATAAACTTTCTGGAGAGTAATTTAGTAATAAAAGTTTTAAAAGTCCACAATTTTATACCTAGTAACTCTGCTTCTGGTACTATATTTTAAGAAAAGGGTGAGAAATGTATAGAAATATTAATAAAAGGGATATTTACTACAAGATATCAAATAAGAGTAAAGACTTGGAAATAACCTAAAAATCCATAAAATCCTTAATTGACTAAATAGATTATATATACATATATATGTATGTGTAACACAATATCATGTGTCCATTATATATGTCATCAAAGAATGTGGAAAGATATGTGGAACGCTCCTAATATAGCTTAAGTGAAAAAGCAAGTCACAAAATAGTATATGAAGCATGATTTCCAATTTTGTTTTCAAATCGTACCTACATAGAAATGTGATCAAACACAAATACACATACTGTTAACCATGGTTTCCTCTGGATGGGAAGTTACAGATGATCTTTGATTCCCTTTACATTTTTCTATATTGTCTATACATCTGTATCTTTTCTAATGAGAGAAAAAGAAAATAGAATGTAATTTTTAATTTATAATAATTGTACAGGAAAGCCTCCCCACTAATCATTTCTTTGCAAAGGAACCCCAAAACACCATTCCCACCCACCCACTCCTCCAGCCACAGATCCATCTGCATTTTTATTACCACCACTCCTATTGTTCTTGAAAAATTAAGTCTCTTCAGGGGCATTTAAAATTGCTGTAGTGTCTTGCCCTGGCTGGTGTGGCTCAGTGGACTGAGTGCCGGCCTTCAAACCAAAGGGTCACCCATTTCCATTCCCAGTCAGGGAGGCAACCACACATTGATGTTTCTCTCCCTCTCTTACTCCCTCCCTTCCCCTCTTTGAAAATAAATAAATAAAATCTTTCTTAAAAAATTTTTGTGGTGTCTTCAAAGATAGGGGCTATGTCTTAGTTGGTTCCGTGCCCCCAGAGCCAAGTTAGTGTCTACCACAAAGTGACAGCTGAATAAGAGTTCACAATTAAATAAATAAATCACCACCCTTCTGGTCCCCAAGTTAGATTACCACATTTACTCCTTAGCCCTTCTTGTGTGAATTAGATCAAGAGAAATATCACAGCAGTGGTGCCCAGGACTCAGTCTCTGCGTCCTGTAAATCATCACATCCACACCTACTCGGTTCATTCCCCCATGTCACTTGGCAAAGACATGGTAACCAAGGAAAAAAGTCCCATGTCATCGAGCCCTCAGAGAACCTGGACAAATTCAGGAGTGAAGCCACATGTCCATTCTCTTGACCGCTTGTGCCATCTTATCCTCAGTGCAACAACAGGCAAGTGGGACCAGATCAAGGTGCTTGGCCAGAGTCATCTGTCCCCTGTGCACCAAACGCCACATAAAGTGCCAATTCAGAATCCCCATCAGGCTTGCCAGCCTAATGTCCACAAAGAGCCGGCCCTGGTAGGAGAAGGGGAAATGCTGCTGCCACGTGGCTCTGCCAGCCATTGGCTGTGTGCAGGAGAGGACGATGGCAGGGGGCCCACCCGGGTGAAAGGACAAAGAAAAGTGTGGCCAGGCGACACCCACCAGCTTCTAACACTGTTGGAAATGCCCAAACACTTTGACACACTAATTCTACTCCAAGAAATTCACTGAACAGAAACACTTCCCCATGTGTACCAAAGTACACACAGAAGTATATCGGTCACTACAGTGTTTGTTTTATCAAAAAGAATCACAAACAAGCTAAATGTCAAGTGATAGGAAACTGGACATAATATGCAATACTCTCCAGTATACAAAGACCAGCTAAACCTCATATTGCACCCACACGACACACACACCAGGATCTGTTCCAGGTGTATGACACGTGCTAAAGCAGTTAGTGTGCCAGTGAGACAATTTAGTGCTATTGACCCTGCTTTCCAGGTGAATAAACTAAAGCACAGAGCAGCCCAGGCAGGATCACTCAGCTAATATGTGATAGATCCAGGATCATAAAGAAAATGGTATCAGTCCAAAGTCCACACTATTACAACATATCGCATAACAGAAAATGTGAGCAGGATCCAAAGTCTGCTATGTGGTCAGTACTACACATGACCACCGGCAAGAATGAGCTCAATTTTAATGTCCTGTGATAGAAAGATAAATGCAATGTATTGGTGTACTGTTAAGTGACAAAAAGGGAATTGCAGAACAATCTACATACTCCATTGTTTCCTTTTAAAATCTAGACAAAAATAAATGCATATAGAAAAACATCTAAATAAGCTCACCAGTTTGCCAACCATGGTTACCTCTGGGAAAAGGGACTAAAAGCGAGGGGCAGGGGGCGGGGGGGGGCTAGGAAAACTGTCACAATACCCTTGTGCATTATTTGAATTTTATGAGCATGTATTTCTTTGGTAATTTTGAAAAGAGAAGAAAATATTTTTTTAAAAGAGCCGCCCAGGGAAGGTCCATCGGGAAACAGACTGCCTGTGTTCAGGAGATGAGCGCTCCAGTGGAGGGGCTTCATCACAAAGAAGCAGAGTCACAGAGGGCACAGCTGAACCGCCTGGGCCCCAGGTAGAGATGCTACTGGTCGTGCACGCAACCAGTCACGTGTTCAGCTTCAGATCTGCTCGCCCGCCAGCGCCCGGCCTGTAGGACAGCATGCTTTTGCAGGAAGAGCTCTGGAGTGGGGTCGGAAGGGCTGGGTTGGAATCCCAGCTCTAGTTCTCATGAGCTACATAGCCTTGGCCCACTCAGCTCTTTGGGCCTCAGCTCCCTCTTCTGTACATAATAATATTGTAAATAATAACAATGTGATAAATAATAACATTGTAAATAAATTGTAAATAATAACAACTCCTCCACAATGTTGGTCTGAGATTAACCGAGAAGATGTGCTGTGTCAAGCTCAGTGCCCATCAGTGCCTGGGTATGCAATCAACGCAAGTGGAAAATGACTAAGTGGGTCCTATTTGCTCAGGTCTGTGCTTGGATTGGAATGGGCAGAGTCAGACAAGATCAGACCACATCCACAAGGGGCCATGTTCAAAATGTCCTTGGACTTGTGCTCTACAGACCTCCTACTCACGGTTACCTCGAAGATTTTTCTTGAAAAGAACTACAGCACCTCCCAAGGAACCTCATGACCAAGCTCTTTCCAGCTGCCTCACTGTGCCACATGGTTTCGTCACATAACATTGCCCAAGCCCCTTAATCTTTCTGTCTCAATTTCCTCCTCCACAATAGGAGGATACATAATCTCTGTCTCCTTTCAAAGAGGCTTTTGAGAGGATCAAATGACACAATGGAGATAAACATCTATGGAAGAGACTACCAGTTATTCACCATTCTCCCCGCTTTCCCTTGGCAATAACAACCCAAACTCCAGCTAAACACACACTGCCCAGCCAGAGAATAGAGGGCCCAGCCTTCATTGCAGCCGATGTAGCCAAGCGACCATTGCTTGCCAATGAAATACAAAGAGAAAAGATATCTGCAACTCTCAGACCATGCTTTAAAAAAGGAGCTGCTTGCTCTACTTTCCCCTTTCCTTCTTTCTGCAAATGTTATTTGGACTTGGTGATGATGACTCATATCTGACCTTAAAGGATGGTCGACGTACAAAATAAAAGACATCTGGGTCCTGTACAACCTCATGAAGCAGAGCTCCCTACCATTCCTGGGCCACCTACCAGCTCACTTTTCTAAAGGATAAAAAAATAATCTATTTTATTATATCCACTATTATTTTGTTCTCTAATACACCAGTTGAACCAATGTCTTAACTATTGGAACATCCTTTGAATGTATAACTGTCATGCCAAGACATGATATTGTTCCTACAGTTAATTACATCTGCTATCTTGATTTGACAACCCTGTTGCCACATAACAGTCACCATCTTACCCCAGGACCACAGTTTCTGCTTCTGCAGGTCTGGAAGGCTGCACAACCTCACCTGCGGTTGTCTTGCATTCACATGTGAGGGTTGCTCCTAGCATCCCTCTGGCACAGCTCCTTCTGTCTCTACACCAACACTCCCTGGTAACTTCCTTTCTTAAAAAACTGAACTTCCAGTTAAGAATTTGGAAGCTCAGCAAATACCAGGCGCAGCCCCTGTAATAACTGGCCTCTCAGGTGATGTTTTCCTCAACCTGGCTTGGATCAAGCAAAGAGACCATCATTCTACTTCTAAAGAGACTTCAACCAAGCAAGCTAAACCTTTAAAAAGGTTACTTAAGGGTTTTTGCTTGTTTTTATATTTTCTCCTTAAATTTACTGTGGTGACATTGGTTAATAAGATTATATAGGTTTCAAGTGTACATTTCCATGATCTGTGATCTGTACATTGCACTGTGTCTACACCTAAAGCCAAACCATCCTCTGTCACCATATATTTGGCTCCCTTTACCCTTTACTACCCCCTTATCCCCCTTCCCTCTGGGAACCAACATAAAGTTGTCTGTGTCTATGAGTTTCAGTTTTGTATTCCACATATGAGTGAGATCATAGGGTTCTTAGCTTTTTCTAACTGACTTGTTTCACTTAGCACAATATTCTCGAGACCCATCCATGCTGTTGCAAATGGCAGTTTTCATCTTTTCTTGTGGCTGAGTGGTTTTCCATTGTAGGTATGCACCGCATCTTCTTTATCCAATCATTGATCAAAGGACGATTTTGTTGTTTCCTTGTCTTGGCCACTGTGAATAATGCTATAATTAATGTAAGCATGCACATGTCTTTGTGAATGAATGTTTTCAAATTTTTTGGTTAGATAATCAGAAGAGGGGTTGCTGGGTCATATGGTAACTCTATTCTTAATTTTTTTTTAAGAACCTCCATACTGTTTTCCAAAGTGGCTGTAGCAGTTTATATTTCCAATAGTAGTGAATAAGGGCTCCTTTCTCTCCACAGCCTCTCCAATACTTGTTATTAAGTGTATTATAAATAAGAACCATTCTAATAGGTGTGAGGTAGTATCTCATTGTAATTTTGATTTCCCTAGTAGCATATTTTCATCTATTTTGAGCATCTTTTCATATATTTGTTGGCCATTTGTAGGTCTTCTTAAGAGAAATGTCATTTTTAATAGGTATCTTTGTTTGGTGTTGAATTTGTGAGTTCTTTATATATTTTGGATATTAATCCCTTGTTGGAGCTGTTATTTGCAAATATCCTCAATCATTCATTTGGTCACCTTTTTGTTTTGTTAGTAGTTTCTTTTTTTTATTTTTTTAATTTATTTTAATTGTTGTTCTTGTACTGTTTTCTGTCTTTTACTCCCACCCAAGCCCACCTCCCTCCCATTTCTACCCCCCTAGTTTTTGTCCATGTTTCCTTTATACTTGTTCCTCTAAACCCTTCCCCTTTTCCCCTGAAATTCCCTCCCTTCTTCCCTCTGGTGACTGTCAGCCTGTTCTCAATTTCAGTGTCTTTGGTTAAATTTTGCTTGTTTGTTTGTTTTGTTGACTAGGTTCCTGTTAAAGGTGAGATCATGTGGTATTTGTCTTTCACCACCTGGCTTATTTCACTTAGCCTGATGCTCTCCAGTTCCATCCATGCTGTCGCGAAGGGTAGGAGCTCCTTCTTTCTTTCTGCTGCATAGAATTCCATTGTGTAAATGTACCATAGTTTCTTGATCCATTCATTTACTGATGGGCACCTATGTTGCTTCCAACACTTGGCTATTGTAAATTGTGCTGCTATGAACATTGGGGTGCATAGGTTCTTTTGGATTGGTGTTTCAGGGTTCCTAGGATATAATCCTAGCAATGGAATTGCTGAATCAAAAGGTAGATCCATTTTTAGTTTTCTGAGAAAATTCCATACTGCTTTCCATAGTGGTTGTACCACTCTGCAATCCCACCAACAGTGCACTAGGGTCCTCTTTCCTCCACAACTTCTCCAACACTTGTTGTTTGTTGCTTTGTTTATGATGGCCATTCTGACTGGTATGAAGTGGTATCTCATTGTGGTTTTAATTTGCATCTCTCTGATAACTAGCGATACTGAGCATCTTTTCATGTGTCTCTGGATCCTCTGTATGTCCTCCTTGGAGAAGTGTCTGTTCAAGTCCTTTGCCCATTTTTTAATTGGGTTGCTTGTCTTCTTAGAGTGGAGTCATGTAAGTTCTTTATATATTTTGGAGATTAAATCCTTGTCTGAGGTGTCATTGGCAAATATATTTTCCCATACAGTCGGTTCTCTTTTCATTTTAATACTGTTTTCTTTAGCCATGCAGAAGCTTTTTATTTTGATAAGATCCCATTTGTTTATTTTTTCCTTTACATTCTTTGCTCTAGGGAACATATCAGTGAAAATGTTGCTGCGTGAAATATCTGAGATTTTCCTGCCTATGTTCTCCTCTAGGACTTTAATGGTGTCACAGCTTATATTTAACTCTTTTATCCACCTTGAATTTATTTTTGTGTATGGTGTAAGGTGGTGCTCGAGTTTCATTTTTTTGCACGTAGCTGTCCAGTTCTCCCAACACCACTTGCTGAAGAAGCTATTTTTACCCCATTTTATGTTGCTGCCCCCTTTGTCAAATATTAATTGACCTTGGGTTTATTTCTGGGCTCTCTGTTCTATTCCACTGGTCCATGTGCCAATTCTTATGCCAGTACCAGGTTGTTTTGATTACAGTGGCCTTGTAATACAGTTTGGTATCAGGTATTGTGATCCCTCCTACTTTGCTCTTCTATCTCAAAATTGCTGTAGCTATTTGGGGTCGTTTATGGTTCCATATAAATTTTTGAAGTGTTTGTTCTATGTCTGTGAAATATGCCATTGGTACTTTAATAGGTATTGCATTGAATTTGTAAGTTGCTTTGGGTAGTATAGACATTTTGATGATGTTAATTCTTCCAATCCATGAATGTGGTATATGTTTCCATTTGTTTGTGTCTTTCTTGATTTCGTTCATCAGTGTTGTATAGTTTTCTGCATACCAGTCTTTTACCTCCTTGCTTAGGTTTATTCCTAGATATTTTATTTTTCTTTTTGCTATATTGAATGGGATTTTTTTCTTGATTTCTGCTTCTGCTGTTTCATTGTAGGTATACAAAAATAGCTTTCATTTCTGGATATTGGCTTTGCATCCAGCTGTTTGGCCAAATTCATTTATTAGGTTGAGTAGCTTTTTGGTTGAGTCTATAGGATTTTCTATGTACACTATCATGTCATCTGCAAACAATGATAGTTTTGTTTCCTCCTTTCCAATTTGGATGCCTTTTATTTACTTTTCTTGTCTAATCACTGTGGCTAAGACTTCCAATACTATATTGAATAGAAGTGGTGAAAGTGAACAACCTTGTCTTGTTCCTGATCTTAGTGGGAAAGATTTTAGTTTTTGCCCATTGAGTATGATGTTGCCTATAGGTCTCTCATATATGGCCTTTATTATGTTGAGGAATGCTCCCTCTATTCCCACTTTGCTGAGTGTTTTTATCATAAACGGGTGCTGTACCTTATCAAATGCTTTTTCTGCATCTATTGATATGATCATGTGATTTTTGTCTTTGCTTTTGTTTATGTGATGTATTACATTTACTGATTTGCAAATTGAACCATCCTTGCATCCCTGGGATCATCCCTGGGATGATCTTTTTAGTGTAGTGTTGGATGTGGTTTGCCAATATTTTGTTGAGGATTTTAGCATCTATGTTCACCAGTGATTGTTGGCCTGAAGTTTTCTTTCTTTGTTGTGTCTTTATCTGGTTTTGGGATTAGGATGATGCTGGCTTCATAAAAAGAGTTTGGGAGTCTTCCATCATTTTGGACTTTTTGGAATAGTCTGTGAAGGATAGGGGTTAGCCCTTCCTTAAATGCTTTGTAAAATTCTCCTGTGAAACCATCCAGTCCAGGGCTTTTGTGTGTCAGGAGTTTTTTGAGTACTGCTTCAATTTCATCTGCTGTTATCGGACTGTTCGGTCTTCCTGCTTCTTCTTCATTCAGTTTTGAAAGATCATATTTTTCTAGAAACTTGTCCATTTCACCTAGGTTTTCAAATTTCTTGGCATACAGTTCTTCATAGTAATTTCTTACAATCCTTCATATTTCTGTGGTGTCAGTTGTAATCTCTCCTCTTTCATTTCTGATTGTGTTTATTTGGGTCCTCTCTCTTTTTTTCTTGATGAGCCTGCTTAAAGGCTTGTCGATTTTGTTTATCTTTTCAGAGAACCAGCTCCTGGATTCATTGATCTTTAGAATTGTGCTTTTAGTCTCTATGTTATTTAATTCTGCTCTGATCTTGGTTATTTCCTTCCTTCTACTTGCTCTGGGCTGTCTTTGTTGTTGTTCCTTGAGTTCTTGTAGGCATAGGGTTAAGTTTATTGAAATGTTTCTGTCTTTTTTAGGTAGGCTTGTATCACTATGAACTTCCCTCTGAGGACTGCCTTCACTGTGTCCCATAAGTTTTGGGTTATTGTGAGTTCATTTTCATTCATTTCCAGAAACTTTTTGATTTCTTCCCTAATTTCATTCTTGACCCATTCATTGTTTAATAACATGCTATTCAATCTCCATGATTTTGAGGGTTTTGGGTTTTTCCCCTTGGGGTTGGTTTCTAGTTTCAGTCCTTTGTGGTTGGAGAAAATGCTTGGTATGATTTCAATTTTCTTGAATTTCTTGAGGGTTGTTTTGTGTCCTATCAGGTGGTCTATCTTTGGAACTGTTCCATGTGCATTCGAAAAGAATGTGTATTTAGATTCTTTGGGATGAAGGGCTATATATATATATATATATATATATATATCAGTTAAGTCCATTTCATCTAGAGTGTTGTTCAATGCCACAATACCTTTGTTGATTTTTTGTTTGGAAGATCTGTCCATTTTTGATAATGGGGTGTTAAAATCCCCTACTATAATTGTGTTGCTGTCAATATCTTTCTTGAAGTCCTCTAAGATTCTCTTTATGTATTTAGGTGCTCCAATGTTGGATATTTATGTCTTCTTGGTGGATTCTTCCCTTGAGTATTATGAAGTGACCTTCTGGGTCTCTCTTTATGGCTCTTCTTTTGAAGTCTACTTTGTCTGATATGAGTATTGCTACCCCGGTTTTGTTTTGTTTTTTTTTCCTGTGCATTTGCTTGGAAATTTTGTTTCCAGCCCTTCACTTTGAGTCTGTGTCAGTCTTTTGTCCTGAGGTGGGTCTCTTGTAGGCAGCATACGTGTGGGTCATGCTTTCTTATCCATTCAGCTATTCTATGTCTTTTGATTGGACCATTTAATCCATTTACATTTAAGGTTATTATTGATAGGTACTTATTCATTGCCATTTCTATACCTGTGTTCCTCTCTTTCTCTCTCTCTTTTCTGTCCTTTCCTTAAAGCAGTCCTTTTAGCATCTCTTGCAGAACTGGTTTGGTAGAGGTGTGTTCTTTTAGACTTCTTTTGTCTGGGAAGCTCCTTATTTAGCCTTCTATCTTGATTGAAAGCCTTGCTGGGTAAAGTAGTCTTGGTTGCAGGCCTTTGGTTCTCCTTATTTGGAATATTTCTTGCCATTCCCTTCTGGCTTGGAGCGTTTCCACTGAGAAGTCAGCTACTAACCTTATCGGGGTTCCCTTGTATGTTACTTCCTGTTTGTCCCTTGCTGCCTTTAAGATTCTCTCTTTGTCTTGGAATTTTGCCATTTTAATTATGATGTGTCTTGAAGTGGGCCTCTTTGGGTTCCTCTTGATTGGGACTCTCTGTGTTTCCTGGATTTGTGTGACTTTTTCTCTCCTCAAATTAGGGAAGTTTTCCATCATTACTTTTTCAAATAGGTTTTCTATCCCTTGCTGTTCTTCTTCTTCTTCTCCTTCTGGTATCCCTATTATATTGATATTATTACATTTCATATTGTCTTGCATTTCTCTTAATCCCTCTTCATTCTTTCTGAGCCCCTTTTCCTTTTCTGGCTTTTTCTGGGTGTTTTTCCTACTGTCTTCCAACTCACTGATCCAATCTTCTGCTTCATCGATTCTGCTTTTGATTCTTTCTACTGTGTTCTTCAGTTCAGAAATTGTATTCTTCATTTCCTCTTGGCCCTTGTTGATAGTTTCTATTTTCTTTTACATGTTGATGTAGTTTGCAGTGAGTTCATTGTAGCTTCCCTGTAGTTTCTGGGAGCTCATTGTGAGCTCATTGAGCTTCCTGATAACCATTGCTTTGAACTCAATATCTGATAGTTGAGTTTCCTGTCTCATTTAGCATTCTTTCTGGGGCTTCCTCCTTTCCTTTCATTTGGGGATTGTTTCTTTGTCTTCTCATTGTTTGTGAGACTCTTCTTGTTAGCCTCAGCTTCTTAAATTGATCTGTTCTGGTTCCCTGGGTTTATGGTGTGATGTGAACTTCTGTGGTAGAATACCTGTGAGATTCCATGGTGCAGACTCCTTCAGGTATCCTGGTGTTCACAGCTTCCACTGTCTCTACTGTTTGGATGCCCCCTCTTTGGGTCCAACTCTGGTTTTTTCACCATTCTGGGTTTTTTTGTCTCACTTGTGGGTATTTAAAAAGAGAAAGAAAAAAAAGAGGAAGGAAGAAGAGATAAAATTGGAAAGAAAGGGGAAGGAATAAAACCAGAAAGAAGGAAAGAGAAGCAAAAGGAATTGAGGGATAAAAAAATAAAAACAACAACAAATAATAATAATAATATAATTTTTAAAAAAAACCTCTTGCTGGTTTCAAACTGGCCAACTGGCTAAGCCAGTTTTTCTGGTCTTGCTGGCTTCGAGGGTTGAGGGGCTACTCTATTGCTTTTCTCCCTGTTTGGCACTAAGTCAGCTTTGGGCTACTCTCCCTGGGGCTAGCCACGCACTCTCCCCAGAGCCAGCCCAGTGCCTCTCTGCACAGGGCCTCCAGTGTGGATTCTGAGCCTCCTGAGGCACACACTTTCCCAAGTTTATGGGTGTGAGCTTGGGCCTCCTATAGGGAGTGCGCCAACCTGGAGTTTACTGGTGTGTGTTCTGGGTTTCCTGCTTTGCACATACCCTAACTTCACAGCATGGGCTCCCAGTTTCCCACAGATCATGCCCATTCCCCAGGTTCCCAGCATGGGCCCCGGGTCTTCCACAAAGCCCCCTCCTCTGGTTGCAGGCACCTCTGGTCATGCGGGCTCCACTGTGCACTCCTACCAGGGCTATGTGTGGGTGCTCACAGCCTTGCGTGTTTGCCACTCAGACCTTAACTCCCCTCCCTGCAACTTCAAGTAACCAGTTCTCTCCCAGTGCTGCTCAAACCTTGTTTGGCTGGGAAGGAAGCGGTTGACCCAGCTCCCTCCCTAGAGCCCTGTGGAAGACCCGGCAAGCGCCGGGCCTGGGGCTTCAGCCACACTGGTCTCTGTGCTGATCCCTGGGCCCTTATTGTCCTGAAATACTCTCCTTACCATCTGGTTTTTCAATGTCCGCTACAATTTTGATCTCCTATTTTCATATATGCTGTGGTGCTGTTGGCTATTTGCTCTGTTCCTCCATATATTAGCTAGGTTTTTCTCCCATGTGTAGGGGGAAGTGGAACCTGCTCCCTCCTACCGTGCAGCCATCTTCCCTCTCTGTTGGTAGTTTCTTTTGCTGCACAGAAGCTTTTTAGTTTGATACTATCCCATTCATTTATTTTTGCCTCTACTTCCCTTGCCTTTGGGGCCAAATTCATAAAATCTTCTGTAAAACCAAGGTCCATAAGTTTAATACCTATGGTTTCATCTATGTAATTTATTGTTTCAGATCTTATATTTAGGTCTTTAATCAATTTTAAATTAATTTATATACATGGGAACAAACTAGTTTCATTCTTTTGCATGTGCCTTTCCAATTCTCCCAGACAATTTACTAAAGAAGCTTTTTCTCCATTTGTTTTTTTGTTTTTGTTTGTTTTTTTTTTTTATCCTCACCCAAGGACATTTTTTCATTGCTTTTTAGAGAGAGAGGAAGGGAGAGAGAGAGACAGAGAGAAAGAGAGAGAGGTAGAGAGAGACATCAGTGTGAGAGAGGAACATCAATGGGTAGCCTTTTTGTACACATCTCAACTGGGAATTGAACCCACAACCTGGGTATGTGCTTTGACTGGGATTTGAACCCATGACCTTTGGGTCTATGGGACGATGCTCTAACCAGGTGAGCCACACCAGCCAGGGCCTGTTTTTGTTTTTTAATGCATATACACAGAGATGAACCTGCCGTGTCTGCTGAGGGGAAAAAGTGCAGGGGAAAATAACTAAGAGGCAATACTATCAAGGCTGTTTACTTCTCCCATCTCATTCATCCTCACACCATCTTGCACACTCTATGACCAGCTATCCTGAAATACGTGTACTTCCCAAACTGACACGATCTCCCACACATGAGGACTTGTAACTTCACCTTCCCTTGCAGTGATCTGTTAACTCCTATACATCTCCCACGACGCAGTGGAACATCCACCCTCCAGCAAGCCTTTTCTGACCCTCCAAGACTGAGTCCAGCAGCCTGCATCACTCTGACTGCCCTGTATTGGAACCACCTCTTTACTTGTCAGTACCCCACCTTGGATTATAAGCGTCTATAAAGTAGGGATTGTGTCTTATCCACCTCTGTGTGCCTAGTGTGGGGTCTGGCACAAAGTAGATAATAAATGTTGACTAGTAAATAGAGGCATCGTCCCCTCCCCACAACAAAGGCCCTAGCAGTTCTTGCCCCACACAGAGAAAGGGACAGCAGGCCCTGGTAAAGAAGGACCACACTATCTTCTACAATGCCCACATTCGATGCATTTTAGAAACCTGTAAAGGTCTGGCTCCAGGCCGGGAAGCCTGGAAAACAAAACTTTGCCCTACTGGGTGTGATGCTAAGGATCCAAAAACCTTGCTCAGCCAGGCTGAATGATCCCTTGTCCGTATCTGTTTGTTACAATACTTAAAAATGGAATCTCTCCCTTAAAGCAAAATGTGCCCTGCCTATTACTCCAGCAGCGGGAGAGCAGCAGGGTACCAGCCCCATCAGAGGTTTACTCGGACCTGTTACGCTTCACACTCCAGCTCTGGCTGACTGCTCTGCAACTGGATGCCGATGGGTAGGCATTTTTAACAGGAACTATTTCAGTGGGGGGTGGGTTTGCAAATGTGCTACTTTAATGGCTATTCATATTAGCTCTGTTTTACAGGTCCCAGGTTATGTCTCCACCTAGTCTGGTGTTTATTTAGTGCTCACTATTAGAATGAGTAATCAGCCTCTTAGCTTTGTGACAGATCGTTCTTTAAACATGAGACTCATCAGCGAGCACGCTGCCCTGGAGCTCCTGCTAAGCAGAGAAGAATCCTAGGGTATCACCCCTCAGTCCGCAGGAGCTTGTGATATTGGAGATGGGCGGCAGGGTAAACAAACCTGAAAATAGCTCTGCAGCATAGAATCCGTTTCCTCCCACTGAGACTTGGTGAGGGGGGGAGGGGGACATGTAGGAAAACATGGATGATGCACTTGCAGTTGACTTGGAAGCACCAAATTTGGATACAAGTAATTCTTTGCAGGCTTTTTTAAATCTCAGGTTTTCTTTTTCTACCCCTCAGAGAGGACAGAAATAGACACTCTGACCTTCTTTACTGATGGAGAAAGCAAAGCATAGAGCCATGGACAGCCTGAGCCACGTAGGAGGGGCTACCTCGTCTGTCAGCAATAGCAGCTAGGATTCTGGGGCCTAGACCGCGTCCCAACTACTTGCTCATGTGAATGACAGTGCCTGGTACATAACATGCAGGCACACAACAAGTGCTTACTGAACAAATGCACGAAATCAACTAAGCATGTGTGTCAAGCTGGACACAAGGACCTCTTTTGAAGAAAAAAATTGTCTCTTAACCCCAGAGGTTACTTATAAAACCACCATTTATGTCATACAGTCTTTAAAAAGTTCATTTTTATTCTTTGGAAATATCTCTCAGTAGCCAATTATCATTGTAAAATATAATTTCAATCCTTGTAACTGGTACAAACGTTTTTAGTATTAAAAGGGGAACATAATGTTTAAAGTTCTCACAGAATGCATGGGCCCCAGGTAATACCAGTTGGAGAAAGACTGGACCAGGCTGCGCGCCCTTGGCAGAGGGCAGGCAGAGTGTTGTCCACGGCCCCGTGACCCGGTAGCCTTTCTGCCACCCTCTGAGAGTGATGCCGGTGATGGGTCGGTGATGGGGTCATGGCCAGCCTCCCACACTCTCAACGGGAAGGGACAACTGGCAGTGCCGGCCTGCCAGCACAAGGGGGAGCCCTGGAGCAGGATGGTTAAAGGCAGGGCGGTGGTTAAAGGCAGGGTGGAGCCCAAGTCAGCCGTGTGCTCGGAGATGGTGGGAGGCAGACAGGGCCTGGGAACACGGAGGTGGGGGAGGAGGAGGAGGAAGAGGACTCTGGCCACGAAGGAAAGCGGGTCCTTCCTTTCCTGTTGATTCACGGCCTCCTCTTAAATTGGATTTGCCAGCAAAGACAGGCCCTGAGGACTTGCATCTGAAGTCCGCCCAAACCTCAAAGGACTGACTGGGTTTTGAGTGATGCCCAGCCAGGAAGGACACACTAGAAATATAATTAAAAACCTAAGGATTTTTATGCCCCAGTGAAGAAAGCATTCCAGTGAGGTGGAAGAAAATTATTCTTTTCAAACACTCTCTGTCTCCTTTCTCCCCACTCCTGAGTATAAAAACTAATATAGGCCACCCAGATCCTGTTCTTCCCAAAATCTGAAGTTTGTCTTCTAGACTCTGAAACTTCCCTGTTTGTCTTCTGATGTGTTTTCACCCACAGCCCTGCACCCCTGCACAGAGGGTCCTTGAGGTCAACTGGAGTGTCTTTTTCACGTTTATTTCTGTGTCTAACTGCCGAATCTTATCCAGGTATTCAATAAACATTTGCTAAAAGAATACTGTTTAGCCAAATCAATGCCCAGAGTTCTCCTATCGCCCTGGCTCTTCTGCCACACCAAATCTACTCCTGTGACATTCAGCCACAGGAAGACCTGGCTCCCACCACTCAGCGCATTGCCCTGTTCCTGCGGCGTTTTAGATCCCCTGTCAGCAGGATTTTTTGTATATACACAAACTGGTTTTTTGTGTGTTCACAAACAGATTTGGAAGTGAGTTCAAGGCTAAAGAGGAAGTGTTCCTGAGCAAGCAGGTATATTTTAGTAATGCTATCTTTGAAGCTAGCTCTTATCAAAAAGATGAAGTGAGATTTTGGCAAACTTAGAGAAGGACAGTAAAATCCTGTGATAACAAATATGAACGGCAAAGAGCAGCCTTAAAAAAAAAAAAACACCTGCAGTCTATAGCCTGGCAACACTTATTATATAAGATGAGATTTAACCAAAGACTATAAAATCTTAAATCGTAGATAAAAAGGTCAAGCCAAGTTACTATTTTCAGCTCAGAACAGATGACAAGACAGCACATAAATGGAAATTAAAAGGGATTCAGAACAGATCAGAAGGTTACCAACAATAATCAATGGCTGCAGTGATTTGCTGGACTCTTTCACTTGTGCTGAAAATATTGGGTCATTGAAAAGGTAATGAGATGTATGTTCTTGGGCAATGGAATAGTTAGCATGAACGAGTCCAGATGGACCCAAAGATTTTAATCCTGCAGAAGAGAAACACTTGCTGGAACACTCCTAAACCAGGCTGACATTTCATTCTACGGAGATAACAAGGTAGAGAAGTGGACTTCTCTACTTTCCACGCCCCCTGGGTTACAGCAGCATTCAGAGTTGCTCCTTCAGAGTTGCAGTGGGACTTAATGTCAAGGGACTCTAGGGCAGGTGCCTCCTACTGGGTCTTCACAAGAAAAATGGGCAAGACGGCCACTAGGGACAGGGAACCTTGGAGTTCATGCTCAGCCAGGCTCCCAACCAAAGTGGACATCTTCTCCGTGTTCCCCCAAGTCACACATCTGCCAGGGCGTAAGCCCAGGGACCGCACAGCTCAGGGGCGGCGGAATGCACTGTCGGGCTGCCCCAGTTGTTGGATGGCTAGAATGTTTCCGGCCACACAGCACCTCCCCGGGGTTCCCTGTCTGGTTATGTTCTTCAGAGCTATACCCCATGCATCTACTTCTACATGGTAACTCAGCAAATATTGAAAGGCAGAAAAAGCAAAATGCTCTCTTTTCCAAGTTAAAAATCCCATTTTCTTCAGATGACAAGTTTTCCAGACTCTTTGCCTTCCCAACCAGCATCCTTGAACAGACTCTAAATGTTCAATCATGCACGCCCAAATGCACATGCGTGCGCACACCTCCTGGAGCGGGTGCCCCCGAATGAGTGTATGCCCCCAGACGAAGCTGAGCGGTAATATCAACTACTGTCTCTAATCTAGAAACACCTACTCTATCAATACAGCCAAATAACATTAGCAGTAGCTACTATTCACCACAGCCCACTGCAGGCCAGATTCTGGGCTAGCCAGCTGCACACATCATCTCCAACCATAACCACGGCCGATGTTAACATTTCCACTTTACAGATGAAAAACTTTCAACTCAAAGAGAAAATAACATGCTCGAGTTCGCGGAACTAAAAAATAAATAAGCAGGGATTCATACTCTGCCTTGTTCAACTCCAAATATGCCACTCTATGCAACAGTCCATACTGCCTAATATTTTCCTGGGGACTCTATCCCCCTTCTTTCATTAAAACTGGTGGTGAACTCAGTATAAACAAACAAGCAAAACAGAAACAGGCTCACAGACACAGGCAGCAGAACTGGTGGTTGTCGGGGGGAGCAGGGTTGGGGGACTGGGTGAAAGAGAAGGGAGAAAGAAATACAAACTGGTAGTCACAGAATAGTCATGGGGTTGTAAAGCACAGCATGGAGAATACAGTCAATACCACTGAAATAACTATTTGGGGTGCCAGGTGGTTACTAGACTTGGCAGAGGAATCATTTCGTAAATTATATAAATGTCTGACCGCTATGCTGTACACCTGAACTAATATAAAATAATATTGCAAGTCAACTGTAATTAGAAAAATGAAAAACTTGTGGATAACTACAATCCCCAGAACTCTTGCACTTTCACATATTTCAGGATGTTCACTCAGGAAAAGTATGGGATTTGCAGGTGGGGCATCTGTTGCAAGGCACTCTGGGAGAAAGAGGCTGGACCAAGCGGGGAGAAGTTCAGGGCTGTGTGGGCAGAGCTATGACCCCAAGATAGGCCACCTATTGTACAAATCCTATTCCAAACAGACACATAGCCAGTGCAGCCCACTTCTAGGGTCTCAGAAAGCCCTGTGGGGAGACCAGGGCAGGGCCACAACTTCAGAACTACAAAATACTGACTATGAGAATGGCAAGCTAGCCCAACATCCTACACAAAACTCTGCCTCCAACAGAGCCTCAGAGAACAGTGTATAAGCCCTGAGGGCTTAAATCAGGGTTTGGCCTACCTGGCTCAGGCCCCATGATGTAGAAAAAGGTGAAAAACAGAAAAATTCTAGGTACCCAAGAGATCCAGACAGAAGGGAGTCAGGCCCTGCTTGCAGAGCCTGACCTCCTCCACAGTCAAGGTCAACTTGCAGGCTTGGGATGTTCAGACTCAGCACATCGCAAAGAAAGGACCAACGCTCGCCAGTTACTAGGAGGTGACCTGTATCCTTGAACAGACTTGGAACAATGTGGCTGAAAAGAGTATCTTTGTACATCTGGAGCCCTGGGCCATGACAGGTGGTTCACGCTAGCAGCGTGATATACGGTAAATGACTCCTTTTGTTTGCCTGGGGCCTTGGGCCAGACTCAGTCAGTTTGACGGTGGGGAGACTGGCGACTGAGTAGCTAGGCCAGTCACAGGGTCACTCCACACTCACATGGCAGATCCATCATACAAAGCCTGGACACCAAGGCTCACGTGGGCCATACTTCTGTGCACTGCCCGGTGCCCCCACTACATGAAGACAAAAGCTCGCACCTGGCTGCTCCTGGACTCCACTCTCTACACCTTTTCCTTTGCTGTAACAAACCGTAACTGTATCCTTCCAATCTGTATCCTTTCACTGTACTAAACCATAACTGCAACTACAAAGTTTTTTCTGAGTTTGGTGAGTTCTAGCGAATTATTGAATCTGAGGGTAACCTGGGGCCCCCACACAGACCTCCCGACAGCAGAATCTGTGAGGGGGTGGCTGTTGGAAGGCTTAGAACTCAGGCACAGAACCCACCACAAAGGCTAATTCCAAACCTCCATATGGGAGTCAGATGGGCCTTTTTTTTCCATACAGGACTCTTATATAACAGGCCCACTGGCCAGTCACTGGTAGGAGGGGAGAGCCAGCTCTGCGTGCAGAAAATAGGTTATCATTTAGAATAACTGGGATGGATCTAGGACAGGGGCAAAAATCCACGCAGATATCTCCATCTGGTATTCATTCATATGAGGGTGTTGTGGTTTTTTGGTTGTTTTGTTTTTTTTTTTTTAATAAATTTACTGGCAGGCTCTATGGCTCTAATTGTGAAAGGATTACATATTCACTGTTGAAAATCTGGACAATGTAACAAAACAGAACAGAAAACAGCCACTGGAATCCCACCACCCAGAGGTCAGCGTGGCTGGTGCTACAGTCCAGTTCTTCCTGGCCACCTTCCTTTTCATGCAACGGAACTTTAAAATTTTTGGTTAGCACGAAAATCTGCGAGTTGAAAGTTGACAGCCACTTGCACACCCACGTCTAACAAGACATCTTGGGACGCACTTCTGTTCTGAAAACGTCGCACAGGCAGTTTCCCTCTGTGTTGCAGATGCAGGCACGGCACCCACCACCAAGAGGCAAGAACATCAGTCACGGGACAACGCTTTCCTTGACAAAGGCTGTCCATCTCGTCCTGGCGCTGCAGCCAAATGTCACGGGGAAGTGAGTGAGGCAAGTGAGAGAGAGCCTAGAAGCTTCCTAAGAGGAAAGCAATCAAGACCCCAACTACCCCTGAGGCTCACTCATTTTCGGCACGTTTAGTGAGTTCAGTCGGCCTCACCCAGGAGCCTGGATCGCTGGGTGGTTGGCACTACAGGGCAGGTGGCTTAGGCATAGCCCCGGATGGACACAGGAACCTGGTCCATCCTGTGGAGGACCAGGGAGGGGGGAGGGGGCAGCAGAGGGAGTCACAGTTTAACAAAAATGTGTGTGAGGGCAAACTAAGAAGCTGAAACACTGGGAGTCCAGGCCTTTGTTGGTACAGAACAATGAGAAGAAATCGCCTCTTTCTGGCACCGTGTAAACCAGGCCCCAACCAGCTGTGGAGGCACCGCCGAGGGGTGGGTGCCCACAGCGGGGGTGGCCCACGGGGGTGGGGGGGTGGCCCACTGCCTTCCCAGGTGCAAGTGCCGGGAGCCACAGGGGCAGCGCAGACTGGACTGACCAGGCCCCCCTCCCCGGGCTCTCTCCGCAGGCACTGGGGACTGCCCTGGGCCCTTTCGTCTGCAAAGGCTGGAACTGAGGAGCCTCACCTCCGCCAGGAGAAGGTCCGGCTGGGAAAGAGAAGGGCATTCTCTTCTACTCTACTGAGACTGTGGCCGTGCCTTCTACCTCAAGCAGATGAAATAGACGGTCTAAACTACACAAAAACACAAACCCACATAATGTGTAACAAAAGGAATTAAGCTGCATAATATATATTTTTCCTCAATTAGCATTATCTCCTGAGCATTTCCTAATGCCAATAAACATACTTGGAAACAACGTTAGTAGGTAGTAACAGTAGCTACCACTTGCGTAATGCTTGGGGTATCACTCAGTACCTGAGGTGGTATTAGTAACGCTGTATTCTAGACGAGAAAACTGAGGCACACGGAGGTTACATAAGTTGTCCAACCATATGGCTTTATTAGTAAATGGAGAAGCTAGCATTTGAACCCAATTTTGTACATGTAGGATATTTAATCATTTCCTAGAGCTGAATATTTCATTTTTTCCATTTAGTCACTATTATAAATGTGCAGTGATAAACATAAATCTTTGACAGTCTATTAAAATTTTCAACCCAAGTGCAGAACTTCACATTGGTTGAACTCCATCACTTTTAATTACACCTGTGAAATGTTCTTGGATCTCGACTCTGCAATTCACATTTCCCACCCACCCCACCCCCCAGCGCTGCATCACTCAGATTTAAATGGCCGGTTCTCTCCACATGCTTTATATAAAGCCTGGCCTGGGTGAGACAGGGTCCTGTGGCTTGGTTCCCGTCACTCTCACCAGTTCCTCACTGGCCCAGGCTTCCGGTTTCTCAGCCACACCTGCTCTCTCAGCCACAGGGCCTTGACACATTCCAGTCCTCACCAGAAACCCCGCCCTTCTCCTCTGTATCTTGGCTCAAGCTGAGATCTGAGTGACTTCTTTGCTGTAAACTCACAGAACCACCTTTTTCTCCTTCTAAGTAGAAAAGTCATGCACATTGTCACAAAATTACCTGATTCATAGCTCTCTCCCCCACTCAACAATAGATTCTACAACAGGAAGGGCCACATCTACTTTCCCATCATGGTATCCCCAGCAGCAGGCAGCATACTTGGCCCTAAGTGACATTCGATGAATATTTTTTGCTAAATGAATGAATACAGCACCCCATGGTACAGCCGCTGACCATCTGTGTTGATGGTAGCATGCATGGATTCATCAGCCTTCCCTGAGTACAGGCTCCAATCAGTTACAATTTGTGACTTCCCACAGTTCTTATCTTAGCCTCAGGCTATTTCTAGAGAGTTTGTCAAATACAGCTGAGATCAAGCCTGCTGGGATGGACCTCCTCCCCTCTCTCCTCTCTCCAAGCATCCTCTATTCAGCCTCCAGTCATTCTTCCAAAAGCAGCTCTGATTACCCAGACTCCCCAATTAAAAACCTCTGGGGTTCCACAGTGTCCTCAGGATGTCAAGTCCAAGCTCCATGACAGACACTTCACGTTCTGGCCCCAGTTGGCCATTCCCCTGTCGTCTTCCGCTGCCACTGACAACCAACCCCTTCCCTCCCACACACACAGCGTAAAACTACTGGTCTTTGCCTGCACCACGTGTCTATATATCTTTCAGCCTTTTCTCTCTCCCTAGAATGCAAAGCCCTCTACTCTGTCTGGCAAACTCCTGCTCTTCCTTCAAGGTCCAGGTCAAAAGTCACCTGCACCTTTGAGAGTCTCCCTATTGCTTCCCACGCCCATCAAAGGCAGAACTAATGATTCCTTCTCTTGTATTCCCTTAGCATTTTGTACACAATTCTGGTTTACTGTTTTCACCGTGTTACAGAAGGACGGTGGGCTCCTTGAAGCCAGGACCCATATCTCACTGACCTCTATTTCCCCAGAAACTTCCTTAGTTCCCGACATAAAATAGGCAGCCGGTAAGTGCTTCATGTTGCTGTGCCTTTGTCTATGTTCCCATTCCACAGATCTCGTGACACTTTCAAAACACATCAGACTTTTAGAGCCATGGCTAACCAACCTACTAAGACCCCGAGGTAGGTGGG
Source organism: Anoura caudifer (assembly GCA_004027475.1). Classification (NCBI taxonomy): domain Eukaryota; kingdom Metazoa; phylum Chordata; class Mammalia; order Chiroptera; family Phyllostomidae; genus Anoura; species Anoura caudifer. Next base: position 81,293 of record PVKU01001926.1, on the reverse strand, counting down.
ACGTGGAGCTTCCCAGTAACATATGGAGTGAAGTGCACGTGGGTGTGGAATCTCTGCTTCCTCCACCACCACAGGCTGCCGCCCCCGCCCCCACCCCCTCCACCACCCGTCAGCCCAGTGGGGGTGTCTGCTCCATGCTGCCCATCCTCTCTGCTACCTGCCTTTTTGGTGGTCTGTACTCCTTCATAAATGAGCTTCAATTCTGGGCTGGCTCCAGGTGAAGAGGCTACAGGCAGAATATAGAAAAACCTTCACATACCAAGGGCAGAGAACACTGTGGGTATCTCAAGAAACTCGAAATGGAGGCATTCTGGGACTAGCTAACCCCCACCTCTTTCCCCTCTCTCCTCCTCAGCTAGCTGTCTGTTTACTCATCTTTTGCATACCGTCCCCCTCCCTGGCTAGGTGATTTTTCAGCTCGGCTCTCCAAATTTCAACTAGACCATTCCTTTCAGTCTCAAAATCTCCAAAGAAGACTCTGCCCATCACGTTGCCACCCCATTTTTGTAGTTTTGTCTCAGGGGACCTGCCCTGGCCCGATCAGCCAGGGCTAGGAAAGCAGTTCAGATCACATGGCCAGGTGTGATCCCCTCAGCAGAGGGTGGAGGAGGAGAGGACAGCGACCGGTCACCAGCTGAGCCCTAGGTAAGGACGTTTCAATCCTGAGCAAGCCAGGAAAGAGGACGCCAGCTATTTGGAGTGAAGCATTGTTATTCAGGCATTGCCATGCATGAGGTGAACACTGCCGAACCACCTTCACTCGGTGCATAGCCAGGCACTACTTCCCACACATTATTTCCAGGCAGCCCCTAGTAGCCTGGCAAAATGAAGAAATGGGTCTGTACCTCAAGAGAGAAATTTGAACTGGAGGTAATAAGGTGGTCGTCATCGGGATAAGGGATCCACAGAGGCTGCTGGGGAAGGCAGTGGCAGGTGTGGGCTCTATGGACATAAACAGGTTGAGGGAGGATGAGGAACCGTGAGAGGGGACCGAGAACAGAATGCTGGGGCCATCGATATTTAAAGAGTTGGCAAAGGAAAAAAATTCCTATGGAATAGAAAGGAACAGTCAGAGCGGTGAAACCCTCAGAACCAAATCCAGGCCAGGCGGGATAGAGTTTGGAGGAAAGGAGAGGCTGTCAGGTGTAAAGAGATCAAAGAGAGAAGGATGAACTTCTGAGAAGTGGAGGGGAGAGGGTGGGGGAGTTGTGAAGGGGATGCAGGAGGCAGGCCAACCAAAAGCGCGGATGCTGGATGGGGAATGCCCTGAGAGAGAGGGCAGAGGGGAACTTGGTGACAGACAATCTTTTTCCCACGATGAGTTTTATCAGAAGCTGTTTAAAAGCTGATGGAAAAAGCCAACATATTCAGACAGGTTGAGAAACAGGTAAGAGTGGAAGATGGGCGAAATGATACCATTGAGCTTATGGGAGCCAAAGCACTCGGTGAAAGATCACACATAGTCAGGGACAGGGAATGCCTCCACCACAGGTGGTTGCGGGTCCCAAGGTCATGCCTAGGACGTGGATGGTGCTGGACGGCCTGCTGCCTGCCTGGGCCGGACACTGACGCAGCATGTGACGATGATGCCCCCTAGTGGCGATAATCGGCATCGCAGGGCATGCAAAGCCGCTGTTGGCAGAGGACTGAGCCACAGGCAGCAACTTGGGACCCTGAGAGGGGCGGATATCGGGGCCTGGAATGATAAAGCTTATAGCGCAAAAGAAATGGGGGAAGAAACTATTTGTTTGCGTGACGTTTATCAGCTTCCCCTGCACTTCTACTTCGTGAAGGGGTTAAAAAAAAAAAAAATCGAGCAAGCAGGGCCAAATTAGCCAAAGCAACAGTTATGCCCAGAACCACAAAAACACCCGAATCTGAGTCAGCCCTATACTGTGGACTCAGACCTGTTACCTGCCAAGCTCAGACTATCTGCAGACGGTGTGGCACTGCAGGCGCTGCTACCTTTGCCTTGCAGCCCAGCACAAGTCAGGAGAGAGGGAAAAAGCCGGGCTGGCGCTGGGAGAGGGGGCATCGGCTGCACAATGCTGCCATCTAGTGGACATATCCGGGAATTCTCGGCTCCGGAGCTCGCTCAGGTGGCTAAGGCACTTCGACGCAGTGGGAGCCTGTCCAGCTCAACAGTAGCACCAGGATCTGTTATTAGTGCGCAGATTTCAGGCTTAGCAACACAGGGACTTGCTGGCTCCATAGCAACTCGGGAAAAATATGCAAACGACAACATTCCCATGGCCAAACCATATAAAAATCTCCAATAAGTGTGTATAAAACAAAACATGTCTGTCTCTGGGGTCAGGAATGGTGTGTGTGGTGGTTTTAGGGTCCAAGGTCATTCTCAGGCTTACAGATCTGTGAAGCATATGGAATAGGGGTTTTACTTAAGCCTGTTAATTTCTCTGGGCTCAGTTTCTTCATCTGTAACATGACAATAAAGCTGGTCTCATAGAAATGCTCTGAAGATCAGATACCCTGATCCTTGGAGAGAGTGTGGGAAATGTAAAGCTAAATGTCATCACTGGAAGAGTTCAAGTGCAAATTCTCCAGACCTCATTAGCGGTGGCTGGTGTTGACGGGTGAAGTTGAGTATCTCCATTCCACTTTCCCCAATAAAACCTGGCTTTCCTGAGTGGTTCTCGCATAGCATCTCTGGGGATGTTGTGAGGAAGAATTAAATGGCTTTCATAAAAAGCACACCTCTGTCCCTGGAGCACAGTTAGCAGAGACTGCGAGGACATTTGTTTCTTGGGGGTTGTCTTTGTGCACTCAATGTGTATGTAAGTCTTACTTTTAGCAGCTAAACAAAATAAATGTTAGACATCTTTGCAATGAGCATGATTTTCTCTCCAAGAGAAAACTGAGATTCATAGAGGTTAATTGCCCAAGGTCACAAAGCAAGTAAGTGATAAGTATAAGACTCATTATTAGGGGAGAGAAGATCAAGGAACTTTGAACAAAGCTAGCCTTTGCCTTAGGCAGTAGATGGGACTCTCTGCAACATCATTTTAGATGCAATGTGAGGACTTCCCTGCCTGAAAAAAAGCACTTTCCCTGCCTGCTTCTAGAGAAAATGTTACCATTAGAGAATAATTACTCAAGCTGAAGACAGTGTTGTTCCCCTTTTTGAAAAGCAAAGTCTCCTGAGAATGGTAATAACTTTAAGCTTTTTAGTCATTTATACCTAAGTTTAAAAAAAAAAGTTTATTCTTCTCCAGAGAGCAGCTTTTGCTAAAAAGATGGATAGAAACCACGGGAAGAGTCTGAATGCCCACAGAGAAGAGAAAGAAAAGGGATAGAGAAAGGGAGACAGGTTGCCCAAAATTGCCTATTTCACTGTTTTACCTAGAGTTTTGGCTCTGACGAGGGGATATGGTTTTGGTGCCAAAATATCACTTACTGAAAAAGAACAAAGTTGGAGAACTCACATTCCTGATTCAGACTCACTGCGGAGCTGCGGTAATCAGGGCGTAAGTGTGGAACTGGCACAAGGACTGCCATAGAAACAGAGCAAAACTGAGAGTCAGGAATAAACCTTAACATTCATGGTCAATTGATTTTTGACCAAGATGCCAAGAAAATTCAATGGGGAGGAAATAGCCTTTTCAACAAGTGGTGCTGAGAAAACTGATATCCACATGGAAAGAATGAAGTTGGGCCCTTCGCTCACACTATGTACAAAAATTAACCCAATATGGCTTATAGGCCTAAATGCCAGAGCAAAAACTGTAAAGGTCTTAAAAGTAAATGTAGGAGTAAAATCTTCATAAACTCGAGTTAGGCAAATCCTTCTTAGATAGGACATCAAAAGCACAAACAACAAAAGTAAAGAAAAAATAAATTGGACTTAAAATTTAAACATTGGACGTCGAAGGACACTGTCTGGAAAGTGAAAAGACCCAACAGAATGGGAGAAAATATTTGAAAATCAAATATCTGATGAGGAAATTGTCTAAAATGTATTTAAAAATACATATAAGTTTAATAATAAGAAGACAACTCACTTTAAAAATTGACAGAGACAAGGTCACCGCATTTAGGGTAATATGGCCCAACAAAGACCACACCAAGACACGTCATAACTAAAATGCCAAAGGTTAAAGATAAAGAGAGAATCTTAAAAGCAGCAAGAGAAAATCCTTACCTACAAAGGAGTTCCCATTTCTCAAGAAACTTTGCAGGCAAGAAGGGACTGGCAAGAAGTATTCAAAGTGATAAAAAGCAAGCACCTACAACCTACATTACTCCACCCAGTAAAGCTATCATTTAGAATGGAAGGGCAGATAAAGTGCTTCCCAGATAGAGTAAAGTTGAAGGAGTTCATCATCACCAAGCCATTATTACCTGAAATGTTAAAGGGACTTATTTAAGAAAAAGAAGATAAAAAATATGAACATTAAAAGGGCAAAAAAATCTCAACTATCAACCACTGAATCTAAGAAAGCAAACTAAGCAAACAACCAGAACAGGAACAGAATCACAAAAATGGAGATCGTTTGGAGGCTTATCAGCTGGGAGGGGGAAGGGGAAGAATGAGAGAAAAGGTGCACAGATTAGGAAGCACAGTGGGTAGGTATAAAATAGACAGGGGGGGTGTTAAGAATAGTATAGGAAATGGGGAAGCCAAATAACCTGTATGTACAACACATGGACATGAACTAAGTGGAGGATTGCTGGAGGGAATGGGGGTACCAGGCGGAGGTGGGCAAAGGGGGAAAAATTGGGACAACTGTAATAGCATAATCAATAAAGTATATTTAATAAATGGGCAAAGAACTCAAATAGACATTTCTCCAAAGAAGATACACAAATGTCCAAAAAGCACATGAAAAGATCCTCAGCAATGTAAGCCACTAAGGCAATGCTAATTAAAACCACAGTCAGGTATGACTTCACTCCCAGCCAGATGTGTGTGAAGAACCTTCTGGATGGTTCTAGCCTCCAGTTATTCAAGTCTTCCCATGAGGACCGAGACACAGCAGGGCAGACAAGTCATCCCCACATGTGCTGCCCAAATCCCTGACCCAATGGACCCACGCACCTAGCAGAACGGCGGCTGTGTTACACCGTAAGCTTGGGTGCGGTTGGAACACTGCTCTGACCAGAATGTTGTTCTCACATAAGTGCTCAGATTCTGTTCCTCTGTCAACCCGAGCAACACAGGACCAACACACAGGAGAAGAGCATACGGGTCTCAGTGTGAAATTAGCCCCCCACCACCAACAACAATGGAAACCATGAGTTGGACACACATTAAATGCTAGAGTGCTGCCAGGGGCCTTCTACACTTCACCACGTACTCTCCTGGAAGCCCACCCAGCGTGTGGCCTGAGCCCTGTGGTAGACAGGGATCTGGGGTCAAGCAATGGCTTACCCATGGTCGCCTCAACAGTAGACAGCCGGGCCTGACAGCCATGCTGAGCTGACCACGCTCCCACCACAGCCAAGTCCATGTGCTTCCCCCCCACCCCAGACTCTCCACCAGAATGCAAGACTATTCCTAAAACCACAAGCACGGTATTGAGGTATGGAAAGAATGGTGCCATTTTTAGTTTCACTGTCAAAACTTCACAAAATACGTAGAATGCCAAGTGACAGAGGCGTTCAAAATGTTTATTTTCATTAATTCATCTTACCGAAAGAACCTTTCCATCCTGGACCAGGCTTGGGGTATAGACCTGGCTGGGTCATCCCATGCCCTGTGGACACGAGGAGGTGCCCAACGGTGGGGGTGGCCCAGAGGCCCAGGGCTCTTTGGGAAAGGCCAGAGCTTGGACCCAGAGCTCTGGACTCAGACTCAGCCCCGCACCACACCCTCAAGCGGTCACAGAATTATTCGGTATGTGAATTATTTAAAGTCTGCATTAACCATTGTGCACCAAAGAAAACAAATAGATTCTGTATATGCATATATCTCTCTATATATATATGTATGTGTGTCCAGGAATAACGCAACTGTTGTTAATATAATGAGAACAGTTTGAACAACATAGATATAACCTGGAAGCCAAGGAGAGAGGACTGGAATGCACATAGGTGAACAGTGAGGACTTCACTGTACTAGTCAGTGGGGTGGTAGACGCCGTTGAGTGAGCATGTGTACTGTGTGGCTGTCACATTCAAAATGACTGAGTGAGTAGAGCAGCAAATCTGATCGAATTTTGTGTTAAGCTTGAACAGTCCTCCGAGGAAACCATTCGGATGATTCAGAAGGCTGCAGCTATGGGCAACTGGTGATTGGCAGTTTCATCACGACATGTCCACTCAGGCATCACGTCTCATGCAGAGTATTTTGGTGGAACATCAAATCACCCAGGTGACTCAGCCCTCCTAGAGCCCAGATTTGGCGCCCTGTAACTTCTGGCTTTTTCCAAAACTAAAGTCACCTTTGAAAGGGAAGAGATTTCAGACCATCAATGAGATTCAGAGAAATATGTCAGGGCAGCAGATGACAACTGGGAGAAGTGTGTGAGGTCCCAAGGTGCCTACCTTGAAGGGGACTGAGGCATCATTGTCCTATGTACAATGTTTCTTGTATCTCATATCTTCTTCAATACATGCCTCTATTTTTCACATTACATGCGGGACACTTTCTGGACAGACTATATGTATATCCTTATCCATATCCATATCCATATCTATATGGAGAGAGAGAGACATACTTATCATCAGGAATTGGCTCACGTGACTGTGGAGACTGAAGAGCCCCAACATCTGGAGTCTGCAGGCTGGAGCCCCAGGAGAGCTGACAGTGCAGTTCCAGTCCATGTCTGAAAGGAGGAAAAGACCATTGTCTCACACAAGCAGTCAGGGCACTGAAATTCCCTTTTACTCAGCCTTTTAGTTCTTCAGGCCTTCAGCTGATTGGATGAGGCCCACCCACATTGGGGAGGGCAATCCGCTTTACTCAACCTACGGATTCAATAACAATCTCATCCAAAACACCCTCACAGAATACCTACGGTGATGTTAGACTGAATGTCTGGGCACTGCATGGCTCAGGCAAGTTGACAAATGCAATGAGCCATCGCAGTGTCCCTTGCGCCTCCCAGACTACAAGCTCCCCAAGACCAGTGACTATTTCTTGTTCCCATAGTCTCAGAAGTTGGCAGAGTAGTCTGTCTTCAAGACGCTGCTACACAAATGTTTGTTGAATGAACGAGGCATGACCTGTAGGCGGCTGCTTCACTGACACCAAACCGCCGAGTCCCCTATGAGTGCCTGGTTGTGACCACGCGTACCCAAGTGTGAAATAACACTCGTGCAATGAGCTTCCTTTTATGTTTTAAGGTCCAATGCGGATGACCTATCCAGTTCCCACCAGTAACAGTGATGTCAAATGAAGAAGGCAGAAGCTAAAAACAGAGTAAAGGGCCCTGGCTGATGGACTGAGTGGACTGAGTGGATTGAGTGCAGGCCTGTGAACCAAAGGGTCGCTGGTTCGATTCCCAGTCAGGGCACATGCCTGGGTTGTGGGCCAGGTCTCCCGCAGGGGGTGTGCATGAGACAACCACACATAAATGTTTCTCTCCCTCTCTTTCTCCTTCCCTTCCCCTCTCTAAAAATAAATAAATAAAACCTTTTAAAAATAGAGTAAAGGTATTCAGGGGTGCAGATGAACCTAAGGTAATCCAGTAAAATGTAATGTGAATCATGTGGGTATTTTCAACTTTCTAGTAGCCACGATTTTAAAAAGTAAGAAGCAATAGGTAAAATGTTTTCATAAAATATTTATATGGTTATAAATATAAATTATCAGTTTTAAACATAATTATTGCACCCAATATATTCAAACTGTAATTTCAGCATGATCCACATAAAAATTATTAAAGGGATAGCTCCCCTTCTTTCACACTCAGCCTTTGAAACTCACACAGCACCTCCCAGTTTGGACTGGCCAGATTTCAAGCGCTCAGTAGCCAGGGCAGCAGGCGGCCAGTGCGGCCTACAGGACGGCAACGTGACGCCCGGCTACTCGTAAGTAAGGACCCGTGACACCGCCGAGCCCTGCTTACTTAGTGAGCCTGACTGGCGTCGCCCTGGGACTCGATGTCAATGTTCCCCTGTCTTCTCGGATTTGAGAAAAGTCAGAAGCAGGGTCACTATGTACCTGAATGAAGTCTGTGGAGCCCGATGAGGCCAGAACTAGGCACCTGCCCTGCTCCGAGGGCCTCACAAACCAAATGGAGCGCCGCTGGCAGCGTCGAGTCTCAACGCCGCGAAACCCTGCACGACCCTCCTCCTGCACCGGGCACTTCAGGATCCCAGGCTGACCTCCCCAGACATGAAGCTAAATGGGGGCCTGCTATTGGCTTCTTCTGCAGAACGGCCAGGGCTTGACTTAAAAAAAGAAGGAAATTCTGTAGTATGCAACGATATTAGAATAAGTGATATAGGCCCAGACACAGAGAACAAGTACTACATGTTCCCACTTACATGAGGTATCTAAAATATTCAGATTCATATAATCAATAATATCGTAATAATTATGTATAGTACCAGGTGGGTACTTCAAATATAGGGGCTTCACTGCAAAATATATGCTTGTCTAACCACTCTGCTGTACACCTGAAACTAATACAAAATAACATGGAATGTCAATTGTAATTGACAAATAAAATTTTAATAAATAAGTAAATAGATAAAATACCATAAAATAGATTCGTAAAATCCAAGACTGGAATGACGGTTGCCAGGGGCTGGGAGGAGGGGAGAACGGGGTTTACTCGCCAATGGCCATGAAGTTTCTGTTAAATAAGATGAATACACTCGAGCTCTGCCGTACAACACTGTACCTGCAGTCCACAGTGATGGATTGTGACCTGAAAGTAGATCTCATGTTAAGCATTTTTACCAAGATAAATTTTTAACAAGAATGGCTGAGGCTTGAAACAGGGTCTGAAAGAAGTTCCCGCTTCCCTGGGACCAGGCGGGACCCCTGAAGGAAGACCACCTGCGAGTGGCCGCTGCACACGGGATTTCATGGCTGCCGCCCATGGAGGGAGCTGGTGGTCTTTCCCAGCCCCTGACCTGCACTTCTAGCCAAGACACAGGAGATTCACGTAGAGCAAATCACCTGTCAGAACCCAGAATCAGTGACACTCTCTACAGCGCGACCAAAGACGCACATGCCCTCACTCTCTCTGCCGATCTGGAATTATCCCAGGAGCTCAGAGGCAGGTGGACTGGGGCACCCAGGGACGCTGGCGTCTCCAGGGAATGATGCCAGGATCAGTCACGTTAGGATGACAGTCACAAACTCACCTGCGGCCCTCACAGCTGCCTCCAATTCTCTGCCCACGATCTGCTTTCCCATCATGCACACACCTTCAAACTCCCCGTAAGAGCAGATTCCAGACATCATAGGCATTTAGAATCTACCATCTTCTCCTATGCTCTCATTCCTAGCTCCCTTCACATGAACCTCCTACCAAATGTTATCAAATACATGTCCCCATTTATGATATGTCAGCCTTGTAAGCTTTTAGAAAAGTGACATGGAGAGAAGAAACAAGCCCAGATGGGTTTTCACTGCCCAGAGAGTTCTTGCAAATCTGTTAGTGAGACTTTCAATGCCTTCTTCCCTGCGGTGAGCCCCAGCTGCAGGCCATGGGCTGACAATGCCCTTGCCAGCATCTGGGTTGTTCTAGTCTGAAGAATAAAGCCCAGCTGTTTTCTTCTCTCTCCCACAGTAAAAAGAGAGTTGTAAGTAGCTCATACATTATCTCCAAGCAAAAAATGTTTCAGACGCTTTCTGCTTAAACAGAACTGTGTGGAGGAACAGCTGAAGCGTGCACCACATGTAAGCTCCTGCCGGGAGCACACGCTGGCAGGGCTGCTGGGGAGGACAGGCCCTCCTGAGGATGCCAGGGCAGGGGGAGCAGACAGACGAGAAAGAAGGTGGAGAAAAGTAAAGAAGAGGATGGTTTTAGTGACGGGGAGGAGGCATGTTGGTTGAATGCCTGCTGGTAGACATGAAAATAAGCCGCCTGCCTGACACAGCCTTCAGGGAAGGGCAGCGAGCGGGCAGCCTCCAGATGCCAGCTCAGGGTGAGCCTCTGCTGTGGGAGCCACCTGGCCCAGGGCGCGCCCTTCCCGGTGGCTGAGTGAAGCGGGGAGGCGAAAGGCCCACTGTCTGGGCCCCGCATGGGACAACTCCCATGGGCAGTGCTCACTCCGGACTCCGGGGTTGGCCAAGGGTCCGCAGGGCCTGCAGCTCATTTCCCCCTCTGCCCAGTCCTGCACCCTCACCTTTCTGCTCACAGGAGCTGATCCCCAATTCAGGTCTTGCACCCCAAACTCCATTTCAGCATCTGCTTCTGAAAACCCAACCTGCAATGGCCTAGATTCAATTATACTGGATATTTTACATACTTTGCCCCTCTTAACTGCGAACTATTGTGTGGTATATATATTATTAGCACATAATTGAGGAAACCAAGACTCTTAGGTCACACAGTGGCAGATGCGGGGTTGCTCCAACAGGAACATAAGCCACCTTCCTGGGCTTGCTGGTCAGAAGACCCTCCGAATGAATTGCTGCTGACCTACAATGCACCAGAAAGTCGGGGCTGGAGTGAGCGCCTTTGAGGAAAGAGCAGAGATAGGAGAAAAACTGCAGTCACCTTTTGATGAGATTTCAGGTTTCTTGGAAGGTCCCTTGCACCCAAAATACTCTGCCCACCTGTCCAACTGCTCACTACAATCCCTTTCCTTCCAAAACTGGAGAGAAAAGATAATATATAAATCCTGAGGAGAATATCTCACCCGCAGGGTCAAGTCAGCAACAGCCGGCATCCCCTTCCTTTGTTCCTTTCCAGCACCAGCTGCTTCGCCCCCTTGTTCCTGTGCTGCCCCAGACCCTTCCTGTCATGAGAGAAGCAATCCCATAAACTAACTCCTTCAGAGTGACAGGCAAAAATCAATGGGTACATTTTGCAAGATGACTTGGGAAGTGGCTAATGTTTAACCCAAGCACTGGGGTTCCAGGTGGAGCAGGTATTTCAAGGCAGGAGGATCGTGACATTTGCTATCACTTTACAGATTTGCATTTGCAAGTGCATTTTATTTCTTCCCAGCTACCTTGCCCTTAATTGAGATATGGTGGATAATAGTCCTTTAGTAATTGTTTAGTGGTAAAAATAGCTATTCTTTGCACAGCATGGTTGACATAGATATTTTCTAACAGCCCAAATAGAATTCTTCATTAAGCAACATAATTAAATACTAGTCTCTAAAATATAACACATAATTAAGGGAAGGCTTTTTTAAATAAAAATAATTGAAATCTAATTCTAGTAGTCCTTTCAATAAGCGCTTCATCCCAGCATAGCCCCCCTCCTCGGATGACTGAGCCCCGACTCCCTCACCCTCCGATAAAACGCTTCCACGCTGCGCTCACACACGCACACGTCTGGGTGTCACCAGCCCTGACTTGGGCAAGTCTCTGAATCCTCTGTCCCATGAAGAGGCCCAGAATATGCCACCCCAAAATACGCTACCTGGGCACAAAGATTATTTTGAGCTAAAAGCAACTGAGAGTCAACAGATGCAGAGAGAGTTCTCTGCCCTCTTCTTACCTTCCTAAAACCAGGGCATTACTTTCCCTGGGGGAAGGTACTCCCCTCCCCTTCCCATTGCATGAAGAGAAGAGCATTCTCATCACACTGGGAAGACCTTAGATAAACAGACCTTACTAAATAACTTTCATGTTCCATGAGCTGCCCTATGCATTAGTCACTTCCCTGTCATCCCTTGAAGCCCAAACCCACAGAGTTTAACCACTCTTTTGAGTTTCCCTTCTGTTCTGTAAACTTTGGTGCAAATAAAATATTGGCTAAATTGTATGCTTTTTTTGTTTTGTTTTGTTGATCAGTATTTTGCTGGTTTAATTCACAGGCCCCAGACACTGAACACAAGAGAAGAGAAAGCTTTTCCTCCCTGACATCAGTTACTGGCATCTTTTTTTCCAAGATGGAGCCTTTGGATCACTGTGGAGTTTCTCTCCGGCCATGGGGCTCAGGATTCATTCTACCTAACAAGGCAAGATCTCTCTGTTGCCCACTTTGAAGGAAAACACTTTCTGAGTAATCTGGCTACTGAAGGGAAATCCCATCATTTCCTGATGCACCACCACTTCTCTAGGAGCAGAAACCCTTGAGACATATGAGAAAGTGCAAACCTGCAGTTTGGGTTCCATACTAATTCTGCTCTGTGACTGGGCAACAACCGATCTGGAGCTCAGTTTCCTCACAAAGGGAGGAAAGGGGAGGGGGCGAGGAGAGGAGAGTTGATTTTAACTCCAGCTCCTCTGCTTATTCTCAGAGTCACCTTGAGCCAGCCCCTCACCTCTCCAAGTTTTAATTCCCCCTAATCATTGCTTCTCAAGGTTTGCCCGCCCCCCATCCCAACAGCATCAGCATGACTGGGGCCTTATTAGAGGAAACTATTAAAAATGCAAACATATGGGCCTCACCCAGACCTACTAAATCAGAATCTTTGGGGCACAGTGTATTAACAAATCAGAATCCGTGTCAACTTTTCCAGGTGATTTTCACTCAAATGATCTCACAGGTCTCTTCCAGATTAAAAGTTTCACTCTTTTTGCCCCAATCTTAAGACTTTCTCTCTTTCTCTAAAAAACAGACCAAAAAACTGCTCCAAACTACTTCTTCCCCCCCTAAGATTGCTAACTTCAAAAAACTTATAATAAAATTTACATTCAGTCATTTCCATAGCAACTTAAACAAAACCATTAAGATTCTTTTGTTCTTTAATACATCTGCTCCTTCTTTTAAAGGGACTGGATTTTTTTTCTGTTCTTCTGTTCCTTCTTTTAAAGGGACTGCTCCTTCTTTTTCTTTTCTGTTTTCTTTTAAAGGGACTGGCTTGTTTTGTTTTGTTTTGTTTTTTTAGTTATAAAGCCAATCTTATCTAACAATACCTCTTAAAGACATTTCAGTAGTACATAATTATAGTCCCAACCAGCAAGGCAAAGAACATCATTTGAATGATCTTCTACATTGATCTTTTACCTAAATTGATCTTCTACATCAACTCTCAAGATAGAACAAATTCTAAGCTCCTAAATACACATGGAAGAATCTGTCTCCATAGTAACACTCCATACATCTTTCTTGATTTCACACTCCATGCATTGACCCTACTTCCAGATAGAGCTGCCAACTCCAATCAGTGAGCCACCCTGCCCCACTCAGACCACGAAGTCCTAGTGCAGCTGACTCCACATCCAGCTCCAGGTTTGGCCAAAGCCTTCACTCTAGAGTCCTGAGCACTCTAACCAGTTCAGAGATGGACACATAACCCATCAAAGCCAATGTGACATTGACAGAAACTTCTGGGATATAAACCTGTGATATTTCTCATTAGACTAGAACTTGAAATAATGAAGCCTAAAACTCCACAGCTGTTTTAATCCCATGAAGAGAGATTTGTCTGAGATGCAGCCTCCAAAGTGAAGGTGGAGCCAAGAGGCCAGGAGAGAGAAAATACAGCCAGATGACATCACTTCTGAGACTGTATCCAGCCATGCTTAAAAACAGTCCCTGCCGGACCTTTTAGTACAAGGTTCATTTAACTTTCTTTTTCCATTGTGGGTTGACTTTTCTATCACCTGACACCAAAAATATTTTAATGGATTCAGAGTATAAATCAATATAGCTTTTGGGTAGGCAATTCATCAGTGTGTATTAAAAATTTGTTCATGTGCATAACTCTTGTCCTAGTGAGTCTACTTCTAGAAATATACTGTTTAGAAATGCTCTCAAAAGTATAGAAATATACATATATATTCAATCTTGAGGTTCATCGAAGTATTATTTGTCACAGCAAAGAGTTGGAAACCACCTAGTGTCGTTCAATATAAACCTGCCTCGTTTTACTCGTTCATGATGTTAATGAAGAGGAAAACATAACCCTGATCTTAAAATCAAAGACTCTTAGAGCTAGAAGGCACCTTAGGTCAGATATTCAACATTTATCTCCTGATAGATGCATAATCTGAATCCCACAAAGGTGATGTGACTTGGCTGATTCACCCAGCTAATTCTTCAGAGCCAAGACAAGATCCATTGTCTTCTGGCACCCTTTCCTCCTCTCTGTCATGCTGGGTCTGAAATTTCGATCGTACCAGTCATTGTTAGACAATGGCTGGAATCTGGCATTTCACTGGAAAATCAATAACCCCAGTGCAAAAGTTAAATCAACATTACACTCAGTGTCAATGATAACAAATTACACAGCTTCAAGTTAACTGTAATGTAAGAAACATTCAAACTGGGAGAAAATTTTTGTTAGTCTATCTGAGCCAAACTGATGGCAATTGCCAGGAAATAAAATCTGGAGCATTGAGGAAATGCTCCAGAGAATGGCAGTTTTACAGCTTATTTTATACACGAGAATGAAAGGAGGAGACACAGGGGAGTTACATGAAATTCATTGGTGGTAGATTCGGGAGGCAGGAAAAAGCAAACCAAGGAAAGGCCTGAGATTGGATAAAGATCAAAACAGAGAGACATATACTTCTTTTGATTGGTGGGCACAGGATAGTTAACAATTAACATTTACAGCACCTACACATGGTGTGTGGGGAACGAAGACAATGAGAAGTCCTTTGGTCTTGTGCTCTGGTGCTAGGTTGTACCATGAGGAATCTGGAAAAGGAGATTACTCTGACATTTCAAAAGTTTGCTATCTCAGATGCAAAAAGCCAAACCCAGGCTTCCTTAAGATAAAGACTGACCTTTGTCAAGAAAGCTACAGGCCTAGGACATGACTACCCACCATGATCTGCTTTCAGTTAGGAATGTTCAGGCGATCCTATGTGGTAACTTTCTGCCTCTGAGTTTGTAAGGCCCATCATGCAGACTTCCCCTGAGCTTCTCGGGTTTAGTATGTGGCCCCTTTTCCTTCCACATGACAAAAATAGCTTTTCCCTACAGACAACTTATTCTTTTCCTCTCCTCCCCTTCCCAACCCCCCAAAACTCACACTCGTCCTCGATACTCCAACACAAACGGCAGTGCAGAAAACTTCAGTGGCTAAATGCCAGTCTCAGCAAAGCTCTCTTCTCTACCACGGTGGCAAAGCAGTTGAAAATGCTGTGCATTCAAGTCACAAGAGAGATCATTTCTGCCTGAGATTCTCCAATAACAGAGGTGAGTGATGGTTCTTTGCCTGAAAATACATATTGATTGTTGGCTGTGAATTTCACCATGGATAGCAGGGAAGTCACCATCCTTCAAGTGTGTGTGAATTGAAGCTGCTGTTGCCTACTCTTTGCAGGATGATTTGTAGCAAAAGACAAGACAAGGCAGGAGAAATGTCCACAACCAGTTCAGGCTGGATGTTCTCCAGCCAATTTTCCATCCTGGATTATTTGATCTTCACTTCTAAGGTCCCAGCATATGGCATGCAAAAAGCAGATTGATTGCCTTCATTTGACTAAGATGAAGACACTTTCATATTCTTTAACCTTTTTCAGAACTGAATTCCTCAAAGTCACCCCATAATCCCAGGCCCAGCCACCACTTAACAACTTCTACCTCCAATGGCCTGACCTACCCTGGGCTGTCCACACCACACACTGGCCGGTGAACGGGACTGAACGGAAACCACCACATGGACAGTGCCATTGGCTCACCCCAAGCCGGACCAGACTTCACCCTTGCTGCTCAGATGCAGCAGCAGTGGTTTCTTTTCATTGCTTTCTGATATTTAAAAGCATTGAACATGACTGGCTAAGTTGGTGCCAGGATACCTCTACATCCTGCAGAGGTGGTTGTTTGGTCATTGGTGGTCCACAGAGGAACAAAAGTATCTGTCTGAGCATCAGCCTTGTGCTACTCACAGCCTCTCACATGTGCTACTCATAATCCCAGAGTCTGGCGAACTCAGAGATTCTAAGTACAAAGTTTATCACAGGATGAGAATCACAGAATTCAGGAGTTCCCAAAAGTTTCCCCTAACCCAAAAATCTTCCCTCCGTGACCTATTATACCTAAAATGTCACCATTACAAATTTGTTGCATTAGAGTTCAACCAAATCAGGGTCTCTAACTGGCCCTTGGAAAAACTCTAATACCACTGAGAAGGCTAAATATTATCTCCACCTCTGCAGAGAGGTCTTGACAGACACTGACCACGGGGCTTTACAGGAATACGAAAACACCCCCATCAGGGAGAGACATGAGGAGGAAGAAGAGAGTCATGGGAAGAAGATGCAGGAAGACACCACAGATACTGACTTTGCAATTTAGCCCAGGATCAGTTCGAGCAAACCTCTAAGCCAGTTTGTAAGAGAAACTAGTCCCAGTGAAATGTCCTATAGATAGAAGGACAAAATTGCACAAGCCATTCCTGGAACCTCAGTAAGTCCCAGAAGAGCTTTTTCATGCCTTTCCAGCTCTATAACTCACTTCCCTGGTTGCTCCCAGATGACTAATGAGGAAAACAGGACCACCCAGGAGACACACTCCCAGAAGGGAGGATTTGAAGAGGAGAACCACACCATTCAATAGAATTGAGTGTCATTAAATAGGTTTTTAATGCTTTATATAATCAGCAAGACAAATTAGTTGACTTCACCTTTTTTAAAGTATAAAATATTGTAGTTATAGCAGCACAAAAAACATTTCCTTAAATATTCCATTGTGTTATCATTGTTGTCAGCTCTTGCTTTGTCTGACTAATAACTTAATCATCTTTCTCCTTCCCCCAAATAAGAGCAGAGACAGCTCCTCCCCACACTCCCAGTTGGTACTTAGACTGTACAGGTAACCATGGCCTCATCCTCCTTTCTTTTCAGGAAGGTCTCTACTGACTGAAATTCTTCTGCTCTAAATGGATCCTATAATTGCCCAGTGCCCCAGATACACTTTCTGTTCTGGCTTGTTTTAGGTGATGAGTATAATTATAGGTACAGGGGGTACTGAACATGCAGATGCCCCCATCCCACGTACTGCATGTGTATCAGTGTACTTCTTGTGTTTTAGGACAAACCGACATGAGATTATCCAATGTCACCTTCATCACAGCACCTGCTGACCTCTAAGAAAACCTGCCTGGGGACAAATCCTCCGAAGTCTCTACTCTCAATCTTTGAATGTACTCATCTCATCATCCATCATTCTTCCTTCAAACTCACCTTAGGATAAATGCTACAACAACTTGCTTAGGAGAAAAACACCTCCACTTTCTCCTCATCTTGTCCTGCTTTCCTTCTGCTGAACCTTGAAATATTAGCTTTCTATCCTCAGCCATCACTTCATCATAAATGCTCCCTTTCCTCCACCCTCTTACTCCCGTTCTCTAAATTTGGACCTAAGCCCTGACCAGCATGGTTCAGTGTGTTGGGCATCATCCCACAAACCAAAAGGTCACTGGTTCCATTCCCAGTCAGGGCGCATGCCTGGGCTGAGGGCATGCGAGAGACAACTAATCGATGTTTCTTTCGCACATGAATTATTCTCTCCCATTCTCCCTCCCTTCCTCTCTCTCTAAAAATAAATAAACAAAAAAAATTTTTTTAAATATGCACCTGGCTCCTTCAATTGAAAAACATCACAATCTTCTCTCCACGTAAAAAGTGCAAAGACTAGCTCAATGCCTAAGCTTCCTGTCCTTTAAGCCATGTATCTAAAGTGCCAGCCACACTGAGGACTTTCCAAAAGCTGCAGTTCTCTTTCCCCAGATTGTGAAGATTTGCTCCTCAGCCTTCCAGACAAGTCTGGGGAGGTGAAGCACCACCCCAGAGGGTGGTGGAAAGGGCACAGACAGATCATTAGGGTCAGGCACATCTAGGTGTCCTTCCTAGCCCCCTCCCCCACCTACCATCATGTCTGTATAACAGTGTGGGTTGTTGACAATTTGGTGGGGTTGGGCACAGAGAATCAATGCAGGATTTTTCCCTCTCCCAGCATCGAGGGCAGGAACCATGACCTCAGTGATCTTTTGCATCTATCTCCAGTCCCGAGCGACACACCTGGCAATGGAAGCTGTTCAATACCTATCTGTTGAACTAACAAGCAACAGAGACAACTAAAGATGATATTAAAGGTAATGTCAGATGCCATGGAGCTATGGGAGGGGAAAAAATACAGGTTTTCAGCCAAAAAAAATCCCTGCAAGTCAAGAGCAGCTGTTGAGAAATGGACAGGAGGAGAAGGAGTAAGGCAAGAAGTGCCTTGATCACCACAGAAAAGAGAAGGTAAGAAACTGCAGGTTGCCAGAACAAGCATTTGGTTCTCTACTCCTTTCTTTAAAAAAATAATAATAATACTTACCTGGCAGGGGGAGACACTATGATCACGAACGTGGTTTTCCCAGGGCAAGGCTTATCCATCGTACTCTGGATGGGCTGACCCCTGCGATTTCCCCAAATGTGGGAGACTTGATTGCATAATTTGCGGTTGTGGGGGACTGCATTCATGGTCTCCCCTAAAAAAAAAGGTCCTGGCTGGTGTGGCTCATTGGATTGAGCACCAGTCTGTGAACCAAAGGGTCACTGGTTCTATTCCCAATCAGGGCACATGCCTGAGTTGCAGGCCAGGTCCCCAGTGACGTGGTGTGTGAGAGGCAACCACACATTGATGCTTCTCTCCCTCTCTTTCTCCCTCCCTTCCCCTCTCTCTAAAAGTAAATAAATGAATAATAATAGTAAATTTCTATTTAAAATTTTTAATATATTTTATTGATTATACTATTACAGTTGTCCCATTTCTCCCCCATCATTCCCCTCCACCCTGCACACACCCTCCCACCCACATCCCCCCCTTTAGTTCATGTCCATGTGTCATAAGTTCTTTAGCTTCTACTTTTCCCACACTATTCTTGCCCTCCCCCTGTCTATTTTCTACCTACCGTCTATGCTACTTATTCTCTGTACCTTTCCCCCCTCTCTCCTCCCACTCCCCTGTTGCTAACCCTCCATGTGATCTCCATTTCTGTGGTTCTGCTCCTGGTCTAGTCGTTTTGCTTAGTTTGCTTTTGTTTTAGGTGTGGTTGTTAATACCTGTGAGTTTGCTGTCTTTTTACTGTCCTATTTTTTATCTTCTTTTTCTTAGATAAGTCCCATTAACATCTCATATAATAAGGGCTTGGTGATGATGAACTGCTTTAACTTGACCTTATCTGAGAAGCACTTTATCTGCCCTTCCATTCTAAATGACAGCTTCACTGGACAGAGCAATCTTGGATGTAGGTCCTTGCCTTTCATGACTTGGAATACTTCTTTCCAGCCCCTTCTTGCCTATAAAGTCTCTTTTGAGAAATCCGCTGACAGTCTGATGGGAACTCCTTTGTAGGTGACTCTGCCTTTATCCCTTGCTGCTTCTAGAATTCTCTCCTTCATTTGAATCTTGGCTAATGTAATTATGATATGCCTTGGTGTGTTCCTCCTTGGGTCCAACTTCTTTGGGACTCTCTGAGCTTCCTGGACTTCCTGAAAATCTATTTCCTTTGCCAGATTGGGGAAGTTCTCCTTTATTATTTGCTCAAGTAAGTTTTCCACTTGTTGCTCTTCCTCTTCCCCTTCTGGTACCCCTATAATTCGAATGTTGGGACGTTTAAAGATGTCCTGGAGGTTCCTAAGCCTCTCCTCATTGTTTTGAATTCCTGTTTCTTCCTTCTTTTCTGTTTGGTTGTTTCTTTCTTCCTTCTGGTCCACTCCATTGATTCGAGTCCCAGTTTTCTTCCCATCACTATTGGTTCCCTGTACATTTTCCTTCATTTCACTTATTGTAGCCTTCATTTGTTCATCTAATTTGTGAGCAAAATCAACCAATTCTGTGAGCATCCTGATCACCAGTGCTTTGAACTGTGCATCTGATAGGTTGGCTATCTCTTGGTCACTTAGATGAATTGGTTCTGGGGCTTTGATCTTTTCTCCCATTTGAGCCATTTTTGGTTGGGTTTTTTTCCATTTTTTTTTTTGGTCTGATCACGGTTGTTACATAGTAAGGGACGGAGCCTTAGGTGTTCCCCAGGGCAGGGCAGCCTAGTCACTGGGTTGTGACCCTGTATGTGGGGGCGGGGACCAAGAGGGAACAATGGCACTTGCTCCACTCTTTCTCAGATTCCAGTCCCTTCCACCACTTTCCCTTTGCCTGGATTATCTGTACGCGAATGTGGGACTGCCTGGTCAGCCAGCCACATTGCGTGGCCTCACTGGGTCTGCACCATTGCCACCCCATGCCCACGGTCTGCTAGTCACCGCCTGCACACCTGGGATCTGCCAGCCACTGCTGCCTGTGTGCCAGGGTCCACCAACCTCCACTTTTTCTTGCCGTGACTCCACCCCTCTTACCAGTCTGGATGAATGGTTGTTGGACTTCTGTACAGTTCAATTTTCTATCAGTTCTGGTTGTTTTCTTGTTTCTAAATCTTTGCTGTCCTTAATTTTGATTTTGCGAGGAGGCACAGTGTGTTCACCTACGCCTGCATCTTGGCTGGAAGTTGATTTTTATTAAAAATTTTTGAAGGACTATACAATATTTCTATGGGCATTTTCAGCCATAAAATGTTCTTTACATCAATCCTCCCTTTTGTCAACAGCAAGAATCCAAAACTTACTTGGGTGCAGGGACAAGAGGAGGAAGAAACTTGAAGGAGGATTAATCAGCTAAAAGACATCAAGGAAACATTTTGGCACAGAATTCCAGAAACCAAAAAGTAGAAGAAAGATGTGAGCTTCTGTAGGGAAGGTTCCTTCAACTCTTTCGAAAAGGTATGCTTGAGTGAGGCTCTGCCCTTATTTTAGCCTTGGATGTTTTGAAATCATGTAGCATTTTATAGTCCAAAATTTTTGCCATTTATGTGTTTTGGTGAAAGTGTACCAAAGGTTACAGAAGGGAGTTGTGTACAAGGGTTACAGAAGTTCCATATTTTATTTGGAACTAGAATCTCAACATAATCATTTAAGCTAAAGGTGATCAGTCAACTATTTTCTACATGGGAGAGGATTCCCTATCACAGGAGGAAAAGGTTCTCGTGTCTCAAGTCCTCAGAGATTGCTCCTGAAGCCCTGGTCACAAGGTCCAACAGCTGGAAGGCCTTTATCAGAAAGAAGCACAGTGGAGACAACCAGTAATGACACTAGGGTCCCATTATCAAGAGAAGCCAGTGGATAGTAAGTTTCTACCTTGACATATTTTCTGACATGCTTGCTCTCCTTGGAGGAATAAAAGATAATAAACATGAAATACTATCCTTACCATGTTTTTAAAAACTAATCGATTCTGAAGATGGGATTATGAATTTTTTATATTCTCTCCTTTGTTCTTTCTCTTGTAAACCAAGGAAAACTGGGTATTTCATGGTCGGTCTCATCACAGTTTTGCATGCAAAAGATTCCAAAAGAAGACATTGAAAAGCAATTTAAACCTGCATAGGAATCTTTAGAGGAAAATGGGAAGGGGGTTTCAGATGGAATGAAGTTTGGGGAAACTTCCTTTAATGTGTAATTTAATATTGCTACTTGGCAATTCCATACAAAACTTCAGTCTTTTTCCTCTCATTCCCACCCCAAACACTTGTTCTGAAATCTATTCTATTCTTCCAACAGGTCTGCATTCTCTCCACTAAAAACCAGTCTAGTCTTTTTCTTCCAGTTCTGCAGCCTCACATTCCTCAATTAGCACCGAAAACACTAGATCCTAACCTCCGTCTTTCCTAAGATGAGGCTCTTCCTGCAGAACCAGAAGAAAGAGACTAGACTAGCAGTGGGGGAAGCTGCTAATAATTACTATTAAGTGGTTCACATTTCACAACTTTCTAAATCCTCTCAAATAAGCAAGAGCCAGCCTCACCAAGGACCCAGCCCCTGTCCCTCTTGCTAAAGGGCCCCAGGCCTGGCACTAGCAGCAGCCAGCCTAGATTTACAGCTTGGCTCTGCCTGGGAATCTCCAAGCCCAGCACAAGTAGCAGCCATCTGAGACTGCTTTATAGCTCAGGCAGTATGGCCCCAGGCAAAACATAGGTGGGGGCTTTCCTTGGCCTGCACCACCTGGGAAACCCCAGAGCCTGAGCACCCAGTTGAAAGCTACAGATCACATTGGAACACCACCATGCTGCCCCCACACAACTGATCTTCCACAGAGGGTAGAGGTTGGTGGTCAGTGGTCACAGCCAGTCCTTGAAGCTAACTGGCCTGGGTAATCCCTCCCACTGACCTGCAAATAGCAATCAAGTCTCAACTACAAGAGGAGGGTGTACTCAGACCACATGAAGGGTGCACTTTGGGTACCCA
Source organism: Anoura caudifer (assembly GCA_004027475.1). NCBI lineage: Eukaryota > Metazoa > Chordata > Mammalia > Chiroptera > Phyllostomidae > Anoura > Anoura caudifer. The sequence goes on along the minus strand of PVKU01001926.1, from coordinate 59,014 downwards.
GCTTGGGTGATAAAGGAGGCTGTGCCACTGAACCATATAGGGCACCTACTACATTGGGCCACACTACCAAGAGACAGAGTCAAACATAGAAACAAACCTAATAGAAACAAACACAGGGAGGCTACCAAAGTGAGGAGACAAAGAAACATGGCACAAATGAAAGAACAGATCAAAACACCAGAAAAAGAACTAAATGAAATGAAGATAAGCAGTCTATCAGATGCAGAGTTCAAAACAGTGGTTATAAATTTGCTTGAGGAATTTAGTGAGGACCTCAACAGTACAAAAAAGATCCAATTAGAAACGAAGTATACGCTAACTGAAATAAAGAACAATTTACAGGGAAACAACAGTAGAGTGGATGAAGCCAAGAATCAAATCAATGACTTGGAACATAAGGAAGGAAATGACAACCAATCAGAACAACAAAAAGAAAAAAGAATCCAAAAAACAAGGATAGTATAAGCAAACTCTGGGACAATTTCAAGTAACCCAATATTCCCATCATAGGGGTACCAGATGGATAAGAGAAAAAGCAAGAAATTGGAAATCAATTTGAAAAAAATAATGAAAGAAAACTTCCTTAATTTGGTTAAGGAAATAGACATGCAAGTCCAGGAAGTAGAGGGAGTCCCAAACAAGACTGATGCAAAGAGGCCCACTCCAGGACACATCATAATTAAAGGTTAAAGATAAAGAAAGAATTTTGAAAGCAGCTACTTACCCACAGGGGAATTCCTGAAAGACTGTCAGCTGATTTCTCAAAAGAAACTTTGCAGGTTACAAGGGATTGGCAAGAAATATTCAAAGTCAGGAAAAGCAGGGACCTACAGCCAAGATTGCTCTACCCAGCAAAGCTATCATTTAGAATCAAAGGGCAGATAAAGAGCTTCCCAGACAAGAAAAAACTAAAGGACTTCATCATTACCAAACCATTATTATATGAAATGTTCAGGGGACTTGTTTAATAAGAAGATCAAAACTATGAACAATAAAATGGCAATAAATACATATCTGTCAACAACTGAATCTAAAAAACAAACTAAGCAAACAGGAGGAACAGAGACAGAATCATGGATATGGACAGCATTTTGATGGTTGCCAGATGGGAGGTGGCCGTGGGGGAATGTGTCAAGAGGTAAGGGGCTTAAGAAGTACAAATAGCTAGTTACAGAATAGCCATGGGGATGTAAAGTACAGTATAGGAAATGGAGTAGCCAGAGAACCTATGTATGAACCATGGACCTGAACAATGGTGGGGGTACTGCCTGAGGGAGTGGGTGGTGCTGGGTGGAGAGGGGCAAAGGGGTACAAATCAGGACAACTATAATAGTATAATCAATAAAATAAAATTAAAATTAAAAATGTACCTTAAAACAGTGGCATCCAGATTTTGGAATTCTATAAACATATATAATTTTAATAAAAATCTTGAGGACTAACACAGAACTAATAACTTCACATTTTGTCCCAAAAGTAGGATTACTTTTTAAATCTCCTATCTTCATCATTTCATTTTTTAAGAGTATTTTAACAACCATATAAGTGGGGTAGACATTATTTTGTAATGAATGAAAATCTCTTAAATTGGGTAATTTGGTTTTAAAAACTCACTAAACTGTGCTTCTATCTTCTTTCACCACTCAATGCACAGTGTGAACTTTGCCCAGAGCTTCTCTGAGTGCAGGCATTTGAAAACTACCAGTATAGACATGTGAAAAGACAAGAATGAAGTCAGGGAAGACTAGGGAATGTAGAGAACAAAGATGAGGAACCATCAAGCAATGATTCAGCAGAGAAGCTGCAGGGAAGGAGGAGAATAACAAAGTCTCCCACTTCGGCCAAAGACACTGCAGTGGGAATCCACCCCATCAGGCTGGTCTGGATGCAGTGGTTCCCCCAACTGGCTAATGGTTCGGACTAATTCTTTAAATATTGGGTGATAGCAAATAGTGATGGTAGAAAAAGATTGACTTCCGTTGATAAAAATTACACATCCTTTTATGTTCAGAACAAGGGACAATTACATACACTTATCATTACCATATCTTTTAACTTGTCTTTTATTTTACTTATTTTCCAATATTCCTAACTACAAAGCACTATTCACTCACACCCAGACCCTCAAACTCGCAGGCATGGAAGCAGCTTATGTGGCTTTTTTCCATGTGCTTTTATCCTGTTTTGTTTTGTCATTCCCTTTTCTGAAATGTGTTCTTACTTAGGATGTAAATCTGGATATATCCAAACCAGATACATTTTAGGAGACATTAAAAGGGCTTAAAATTTATATGATGAAATATATCACTCATTCTCAGTAAGTGGAACTAAGTGATATATTGTTGGATTTTAGAATTTCAACTGACTGGCTGCCAACTTCTGGCTACTCTAGGCTGGCTGGGTAGGGTTGGTTGGGGCCGACAAACTTCACACACTGGAGGCATAAAAGCATTCCAAAACCATTGGCCACTGTGATCAGAGAGTGTTTTGTGTTTTGGTTTTTGTTTTTATTTCCACATGAGGGCCTCCCCTTCATCAGTAATAGAAACAATACACATTTGGACACTTTAGAAAATAACAACAGGTGGAAACATGAGTTTAAAAGTATCACAGTTCTGACTTCTTCCAGAATCCCTTAAAAGTTGCCCCCTTGGGAAGAAGCTCAGCTAACCTGCTTCTGAATCCAGCTCTACAGAATTCCCAAGCGTTCGGCTTTTGCATAAACTTGAAAACCCATGAAAGAGTAGGCGTTCACTTCGGGGTACACCAGAGGGTTACAATATGTAGTTGAAAACAAAGAGTGTTTCTATAGTTTCATGTAGTTATTGACTACCAACCTCTGTTTCCCTCATCCCGCCCAGACTGGGAACAACTGCTCTATCGCTGGAGGTCAGCTTTGATTGCCGCCAGATGTAGGACGGAAAGGGAGAACGAAGGGAAGAAGGCACCGGTTGATGCTGACAGTGTATCCTCCCAAGGGGAGGAGAGATGAGTCTCTTCTGCCTAACTCCACCTTCTCCCCCGCTCCCCTCATACTTGGCCAAAGTCCACGGAAAGTATGTGCAACAGCAGCAGTCACTTCCCCTCTCCCCATCCCCCTACAAATTTGCACCTTCCCCCACCCAGCCGATGCAGAGAGGAGCCCACACAGGGGGAGAGAATCAAGCCCAAATTCCTGTCCAACAAACTGAGGAGCAGCCTGGCTCTGTGGTCCCAATGGTAGTGTACCCACACGGATGGGAGATCTGGGCAGGTAGGACTTGGCACTCGCTGGAGCTGCCCTCTGAAGCACACCCAGTAATCCACCCCACTGGATGCAGGAGGTGTAGAGATAATGACTGTTTCCTGAATATCATGCTGTGTAAACAGCTCTGCTGCGTTTTTTGGAGAAACTCAGGATGTTTTTGCACCAGGTGCTGCTGTGGAGCTGCCCAGCTAAGCTAAATACTACTCACAGGCTTTGAGAACAGGTGGTGGCTGGCCAGATTGCTGGTAGTCAGGGCGGTGGTGGTTGTTTTTCTTGTTCCAGCAGTTGGCAGAGGAATGCATGCTTCAGCGTTATCAGTAGCTTCTCATCCTTGAAAAAGGAATGTTTTCCCTGATACCAGAACAAGACGACACACTCTACACTGCTGAGAAGCCCTTCCTTAGACTGCACGGAGTCTGAAACTGCAGGCTGCCATTCAGAACAGTCCTCAATTTATCCCTGTTTTTAGTTGAAGTATTTTGGCTTACAAAGCAGGAGACCCACTTCCAGCTAGTGCCAAAGAGGGTGGGGTGAGGTGTGTGTGTGTGTGTGTGTGAGTGATTGATTGAAGGAATCCAAGGGAGGATATAGCTCTGGGGCTCAAAGGAACCACAAACCCACCAGGAATCACTGATGTCTCCCTAAATCTCTGGGACCACACAGCCTCCCTCCTCTAGCTTCCTCACTACCTCTCCCCTGGCAACGATTTTCCTCCCTGGCTGCCATGGCCCACGTGCCCACCAGACTCTGTCACCTTTTCAGAAAGACCTTCCCTGACCCTCCCATCTGATGATATCTGTCTCTCCCAATTATACTGTATCCGGTGACCCTGCTTATCCTTCCATTGCCTTTATCGCTGCGATGGACCAAATATTTGTGTCCCCTCCCCAAAATTCATATGTTGAAACCAAATCCCCACTGTGTTGTTATTAGGAGGTGGGGCTTTTAGGATGTAATTAGGTCCTGAGGTGCAGCAGTGCCCTTATAAGAAGCAGCAAGAGAGCTGCCTGGCCCCCCTCCTGCCATGGAGGGCACAACAAAAGGGTGGCCGTCTGCAAACCAGGAAGCAGGCCTTTCCCAGGACCCAAGCATGCCGGCACTCTGACCTTGAACCTCCAGCCCCTAGAACTAAATTTCTGGTTTTTATAAGCCATCCAGTCTATGGTACTGACTAAGACAATCGCCACATGAAATTTACTTGCGTATTTGCCTGTTCATTGCCCCACTTTAAGTAAGCTCAGTGAGAACAGGACTTCAGCCTGTATATCCCCGCAGCTGTAGGCCCTAAAGCAGCATGAGGCAGAGAGCACTCTGCATGATCTTTCACGCCCGGTGCCCTCTGGAATGAAATTCTGGGACTGCTGGCTTAAATTCCCGAGAGAGATCATCTCACTGGTTCTCTAGACAGCAAGCGTACTTGTGCGTTTAGTTCTGGAAACCGTCCTGGGCCCAATCAACCAAGTCAAGGGGGAAGGGGGTGGTCATAGACTGCCCTTTCTATGGAAATTGGAAGTGCTGGGCCTCTGGAGGGTTGCCTGGGTGAAAAAGATACTGAAACTTGTCTCAGAGGTGACTCCCCACCTTTGCAGAGTTGCCTCCCCCTACAAACGGGTGTACACAGTGTGTGTGCAACCCATTCTGCACCCCATTCCCACGGGCCTCTTGCTGTGAAGACACCTGGCTCTCCTTAGGCACTCAGAACCTTCTAGGTCACCTTGGGTTTCTTGCTTCTAGATCTTGCCTCAAGCTGTTCCGTCTCTGCCAGAAAGGCTCGCCCCGACCAGGCCCCACGGCCTCCATCAGTCTTACAGATGTTATGACCTCCTTTCAGAATTCTCAGATTCCCCCGTTTCCCAGGTTCTGTCATTCTGAATTAGTCACTCCTTTCCCCGAACCCAGGAATCGCCTTGTGAGGGACTTGCTCAGGCTTCCTTCCAAGAGAAAGGTTAAGAATCACATAAAAAAAAAAAAAAAATGCCACACAAAAACCCCTTGCAGTTTTACTCACAGTAAGATGGAGCTAAAGGGTGACTCCCATGCCTGATACAAGAGGCTACCGTAAGCAAGTTCACCCAGAGGGCACCGGTCCCTGCAGGAGTCCCTTAGAGGGTGAGGTGGCAGCACAAAATGACAAGGAAAGAATTAACGAAGGCCATGAGGATGAATCTGCCCATTTAACAACTAGCATAAGCCCAGCCTTTACCCAAATACAGGCTATTGCTAGATTTTACTCTGGAGATGAGTGGTTATCAACTTTGGCTGTATGTTAATGTCACATGAGGTGCTTTTGAAAAATATCCACATCCAGACCCTACTCTGGAGATTGTGATGTAATTGTGCTGAGGTGGAACGTGGCCAATGAGAACCGCTGGCCTCGAGCTATATCAAAACACCCACCCTAAGAGAAAGACAGGGCTTCAGTTCCCAAGCAGGCTGAGTGCAGAGTCCCAGCTCCACCCTTTACAGTTTCACCATCTTCTGCAAGTTACTGAAACGCTCTGAGCCTCCCTTTCCATACAAATAAAATGGTGCTAATAATTCCTACCTCATATGATTATCGTAAGGATCAGATAAAACATGTTAGAACTTCCCAGAACATAATAGACCCTCAGTAAAATGACAGGTATAAGTGTTATTAATGCCCCTGACAAGCTGTTGCAGAGTGTTATTTAATACTCTGTGGTTTAAACATGTAAGGCAATGTTGCCTACGTGACAGAACAGTCATGCATGAAGGAAAAGGATGGCTTTGTTCCTGCAGGGGCCACCTGAGCCCAGTCACATATGAAAGTTGCTTTCTACATCTACATGGCCGACAACATGTACACCTCTCTGAAAAGTAACACTGTCCACACTCTGACTTCTCACGGAGGCAATATGCCCGTAATAAGTGACATTCGTGTCAGCAACTGCAGACCAGGAGGCAGCTCTTCTGCCACAAAGCAAGTCACAGAGGACGCAGTAACTGCTCTTGGATAAGAATGCTGCACCTACAGAAAGCACTGGGGGAAAAGGCACTGTGGGGACAGCACGTGCGTCTGGGCCAGGCATCTCTTGTGGGTTTCAGGCATATTGTTATGTGAGGGAAAAAGCATCATCGTGCTCAGAGACAAGGAGAAATGTCTTTCCTGTTTGTTTCCTGTTTGTTTGGTGAAATCATAGTATCCATTTCCCAAATTCCAGTAAAGAAACACTTCCTGGCTTTTTCACTGTACTTGACCCTCTTCCCACCCAAAACTAATCTAAAATACAATGGCATGAAGCTGAGAGCCTGCAAAGTCTGGCCTGATTGAGACCAAGTTTGTGTGCAAGATAACACGTTGTAGGTACAGTCTGAACCACTGGAGAAAATAGCACATTTTCTTCAGGATAATTATTTGTTAAATTAATTTATGCTTGTGAAAATATTGATGAGTCTTGATTCCCTCTTGAAGAAAATATGGGAATAAATTCCAATGTGGGAATCAACAGATTAAATTTAGATAAACTCTTGCAAGACAAACAAACAAATAAAAATCTGAGGAAACAAAAGTATCCTAATCAAGACCCTAATTCATGAACTGACCCATTTGTTTTTTCTCAGCTGTCAACACTAGCCAGTGTCTGCTCACTGTCCTTGATGGCAGGGCCACCAAACTATAGCCCAGGACTCAAACCTGGCTCACTACCTGTTTCTATAAATAAAGTTTTATTGGAACACAGCCACATTCACTCATTTGCATATAGTTTATGGCTGCTTTCATGCTACAAAAGCGGAATTATACAGTTTCAAGATCATATAGCCTGGCAAGTTGAACCTATTATGTGGCCCTTTAACCAAAAGTTTGCTGAGCTCTGATCCACAGAAACATGCCATAATATCATTTCCCCATCCAAAATACTTAGACTAAGCATGACATAATAAGCATGACATAAAATGTATTAAAATATGTGCTTGAAGATTTATGCTTTATATGAAGAACATGGAACAGCAATAATGTGTTTATTATTTGTTACATACCACTTGGGAAAAATTAATAAGTATAATTATTTTGTATCACTAATTATTTTTATACAGATATGAGTTATGCTGATGATAAAGATTTCATTTCAGTCTTTATTACTAATTACTAGGTGGTTAGTTATTTTCACCTATCAAGGTAACTTGGAAAAGAAATACAGTTCATATTATTTCTGTCTTTTACACAGATTAAATGTAAAAGGAAATGGAACTGATATATTTAATTCAACTCAGCACTTTCTAACAAGGATGAAATAGTGTCAATTACATGCACTGCAGTTATTTTAAAGCAAACAGAAACATAAAATATACTCAATTTAATTAAAGCACAAAAATAAAATGAGGTATCAATAGTAAAAGAGTGAGAACAGCAGTATTGGTATGGTGATTTTATTTATGCTTCTAGATTTACTGTATCTAAAATTGTATTGGTTTTAAACAGCCATTAATGGGAATCCAGTTAAAATAGAGCAACAAAGAAGGCAAAAAACAATTTAGATAAGTGACTTTTTTTTTGCATTTAGCCATCTTCTAAATAAGGAGGCTGGTACATTTTTAAATCCACTTTTAATCAAAGTTTAGTGGTATAATATTTAATTGAAAACAATACCAGATGTTCTTTATCAAAACATTTTTCAAGGCCTGAGAAGTTATGTAATGAGATAATCGTCAGTCTATGAATACAGCAGCAATTTCTTATTTACTTGTGACATTAAAACACTCAGGTTTGGAGGCTGGTCAGAGTTCTGTCTGCTGCTAACTACTTCTCATTTCTCTCCTTGCATAGTCCAAGCAAAGATGTGTGCTTGGAACACCAAACCTCCAAGTCCAGAGCCCACAGACAAAGCCAGGGATCGATGCCCTGGAAGACTGGCACCCTTCTCTGAACCACAGGGAGAATTGTATTGATGAAGTTGTAGAACCTAGGCAACAAACTATGAGGTGCAAGGCACACAAATGCAAGAAAGGGAGCCGCAAAGTTTGGCTTCAGTGAAGAATGAATTTCAGAAGACAGCATTTGGCAATTGTAATAAGCAGAATTCTAAACTGACCATCCAAGATTTTCTCCCCTGATTTCCTGGACTGTAAATATGATGAGATATCATGTCCATGATTATGCTACATTAGGGGGCAAGAAAAGATTTTATTTTTTTTATTTTATTTCATTAATCAATTTTGTCAAACATTGTTGCTTGAGTTATCCTGTGAAAATATCAAGGAAGGCAAAGGCAATAATTAAACAATAATGTTTATTGAGGGTTATGTCCCAAGCACTGTTCCAAGTACTCTATGTGCATTAGCTCATTTATTGTCCCTGCAACCTCATGAGGTAGGTACTACTCTTATCCTCATATCATATTATAGATGAGAAAATTGAAGCACAGAGAGCTTTAGTTACTTACTCAAGGTCATACAGTTAGAAAGTGCTGGAAACTGGAATAAGAAAAGAAAGGGATTCCCCTTCCCCCCAATGCATGCCCCCAAAACTCTGAAGATTAATGGCAATTAAAATGCCTTAGGCAACAGAGCTAACCAGTAGAAGATAAATAGAGAAATTATCTTCCTTCTTTCTTTCCTTCCTTCCTTCCTTCCTTCCTTCCTTTTCTTCCTCCCTTCCTTTTTCTTTCTTTTCTTTTTTCTTTTCTTTTCTTTTAATGCATATGTGCACCCATTGGGCTCAGTGCTAGAGATACAGCAATAGTAAATCACTTTTTAAATCTAGTCATTACCCTGAGATTGCACAGTCCAGGGATTAGTCAGACACGATGCTGTAAAACTAGGATGGAACAAGCACCCAGGGGCTCCCCCTCCAGCCCTGAGGAATAGAGAAGGCCCTCCCACAGACAGCAATGTCTGAGCTGAAGGATGAGAGAGAATGCTCCGGGCGTCAGAGAGGAGATAACAAGGGATTCTGTAGTCTTTGCTCTGGTGTGGGGACTGTGTCATGAGCAGACTGGAAAAGATTATTCTGACATTCCAAGGGTTGTCTTAGATGCAAAAAACGCTGGACAGGCTCTTTAAGGTAAACGCTGACCTTTGTCAAGGAAGCTACAGGCCTAGAATGTGACTGACTACCTGCCATAACCTGCTTTTAGTTAGGAATTTTTATGTTCAGACCATCCTAGGTGGTTACTTTCAGTCTCTGAGTTTGTAAGGCCACCATGCAGGCCTACCCTGAGCTTTTCAAGTTTAGGATGTGGCCCCTTTGTCGTCCACACCTGGCAACAAACTCCAGGCTGGGCTGGGGTTCAGAAGCAAGACAACTGCCCGAAGGGAAACGGGAAAAGGAGGCAAAGGCCCACCTCAGGGGGAGCAAACAGGGTTTAGGGATGGGGTAAATGCCCAGTTTCCCCAGAGAATGCCAAAGAGAATAAATGCCACATAAGAAGCCTAGCAAGAACATCACATCCAGGGAACCAGAAGTATTTTGGCTTGGCAGTTCAGGGAGGTCAAGGGGGAAAGGTCAAGGATGCAGCTGGAGTACAGGTTTTAAAGAGCTTTATAAAGAAAACTTTAGGGGGTATAAGGGGACTAAATGGTAATGGAAAAATAAAATAAAGTTTATATATTTTTTAAAGTTTTTAAAGTCTGTTATTCTTATCAAACTGGGGTGGTAAATCAATTAGGTATAAACCCTCAATTGACCAGAGCTGCCTCAAGAGGCTCAGATTAAGAATTCTCTACATTCTAATTGGTTTGGTGCCGTTATACTTGGGCATAACTTTTCTTCAGTCCCCAGTGAGCCTCCTGCAAATGCTATTGGTATAGAATTACATCAAGAATGTGGTAAGAAAAGATTTTACGCAAGATGGTTTCTGAGAGGCATATGAAGCTGGAAAGCATCACTTTGCCCTAATAAGCCAATTTTCTGGATTTGTGAATGTCTATCACCTCATTGCCATGGCTAAGTAGGTGGCCGGTTTCCCACACAGGCATCATTGCCACCACAAAGCCCCTCCAAACACTCCCGCTGCACACCTACCAACTCATCTCAGTTGAGTCGACTTCCCACCCTGAGGCATGCAAGCCTCCCCTGGGCTCCCCAGCCCTGTGCTAGCCGGCCCCACGAATTCCTGAGACCTGGGACCACACACAGCTACGAGAGATCTCACTGTGGGCCACGGAAACACCAGTTCCTTTCTCTTACAGCTGTATCCTCTCTCCCCTCTCTCACTTTTTCTGCAGGAAGAGTATCACTGGGGAGCCTGCCCTGCCCCTGAAGGCCCTGACTTGCACGCCAATCACCAGTGCCTCTCATGGGCTTCCAGGACACAAGGTCAAGTGACATGAGGACAAAAATTTCACCTTTGAACCTTGGAGAAAACCTAAATATGTTTTTGAGTATAAGAATATACTCAAGTGACCTGAGAGAATTCCACACAAAAAGAATCAAGAAAGAGGAGGAACTTACATTTTTCCAGCGTTCCCACTGTTCTGGCGCATCATCATTCCTGGTAAAAAGCAAGCATTTTTATTAAACATTAATGCTGTGAGAAGGCACTGATGAGGGGCATGGCTTGGATTTGGATGTGAGGCTTGATGGCTATAGACGTGACAACGCTGGAATGAGCTTTTTATCCTCTGAAGAGGCTGATACACCTTCTGGGAGTAAATAAAGCAACAATCTTGTCATTCAGTTACTGCTTTTACAAAAGTAATCTTGAGCATCAGTGAAAGGAATAGTTGTTATTTGAATCTCCTAAGGACCTTTGTTTTATCAGTTTGTTACTCCACACCTTAATGTCTTAGCCAATGGTCTAGTTCAGCAGGGAAGGAATCAGCGCTCTCGGGATAAACACACAGGTGTTCAGACACCCATGGAACCAGTCCTTCATGAGCACGGAGTTTCACACTCAGTGAAGTTTGTGATGACAGCTCATTCCCTGAAAATATCTTATTTACCCTACTCTCTCCTCCTAGGCCTCTTCTAATAGTGAGGAGGAATGTTTTATTTTTTATTTTTCTCCTTTGCCAAGGTGAATTATGCAATCAGGCAACTGGAAGATTAATATGGGGTACTGCATCACTTCCCACCCGATGACCACATCATCTCCCCCATAACATAAAAGGATAGAGCCTAATTACGGAATAGCCCAAAGAGATTTCTTTCTATTTGTTGTGACAAAAAGCAATGCTCTCTATTGTATAGGGAAATGTAAAAGTCTGTGTTAATTCAAAGTTAAAGTGAAAAATAATGATTTTTTAAGCCAGGAAATGAAGCTCCAAGAGGTTTAACAACGTCTTATTTATATATATATATATATGGCAGAGTGAGGATTAGCATTTAAATTTCATTGCAACTGTGTATATTTGGAAGTTGGCTTATTATTCAGTGACCTTCAGAAATCTTCAAAGGCCGTCAAATAATAGAGCAGAATACAAGAGAGACATCTTCCTTGATGATCTCTAAGAGTTCTCCGGGTATCCCTGAGCCCTGATGACTAATGATCAGGGCTAACAGCACGCTCCAGTGCCGTCCAGCTTTAAATGACCCCCAGACAGTCCTTCAAATCCTGTGTCTCTAAATATTGAATTTTATAGGCTATTAATGCCTTTTCAATTATGTCATTAGCTATTTCCCTGCACAGCCATAACTCTTCTAGAAGATCAGATAAGAATGCTGTTAAGAAATCAGTTTCTATCCTTTATTACACAATGAGATTTTATCATTGAGGGACTTCACATATATCGAGAGAACAAATATCAAGGACTTACTCTAAGTCAAATGGCCAGCAAGGTCTCTACAACAATGTGCAGTGGTCACTAAGAAGCCCCCTTCCCTTTCTAGAAGTACACAAAAGGAACAGACCCGGTTTTGCAAAGAAATTAGCACGCACAAAATCCAGCCTTGCACCTCCCCCCAACACAAACCTGCTTTAACAGCTGCCTTTACCCAGGCTCCCATGCAAAAAAAAAAAAAAAAAAAAAATCAAGGTCTCTCTCGACTTCCTCTCAGATACTTCCCAAGGCCTGTATATTTTATTTCTCAAAGATCTCTCATACACCCTTCTATTTAGGGCGATCATATGTCCCTGCTGTCCAGAACAATCTTGATTTACGCTGGTTGTCCCAGGATAATTATGAACAAAAGTGTCCAGGATGGACAGCAACTAATATGGTCCATTTCCCCCATTCCCATAGCCAACTTCCTCCAAGCCCTCACTGACCCCCACAGATGGTGGCAGTAGTTTTGGCCATAGTGACTGCAAGTAGCTGCCCAACTGATACTCCCTTTCATGCACGTACTTTTTCAAAATTTTAATTGAGTGCCAATTCCGTACCAGACACCATGTTGGCACCAGGTTGGGCTCCCCTGTAAGGCTGTATGGTTTGCACAGTGCCCCAGAGCACCCAGACCAGGCACCGAGTGAGGCTGAAATTCAGCCCTCCCTTCTCCCACTAAGCCATGCTAGGCTCGGTTCTCCTCCTAGAAGGAAGAGGCACATTTTTCTTGGCATAACAGCACCATCTCCTTGCCCTGGATCTGCCCAGTAAGGGGTGCTTTTTTCTAACTCACATAAAAACACGGCATAGGCTAAGGGTAGCTCCTGCATTGTGAGAATTACATTCTGTCCCTATTAGAATCCATTCCCCTCTTCGGTATTGACCTTCCTACATTGCAAACCTGATCTTGCCTCTCTCCTGCATCCTTCAATAGCTCACTGCCACCTATAGCTCTGGGTCAAAGTCCTGGGCATGGCATGCAAAGTCTTTGGCACCTGGCATCTGCCCTATCTCTAGACTCATTTCTCCCCATACAAACCTTACTTCACCTGTGCAGGCCTTTCTTCTGGCTGCTGGAATGTGCCAAAATGATTTCCCCTGGCTTTATTCCTCTCCACATGCCATTTATCGGAGCTTGGATGACCATCCACACCCCACCCCACCACCTAACAATCTACTTACAGATGATGATGAAGGAGGAGAGAGAAGAGGAAAAAATGTAGTGATGCTAAAGATGATAAATAACTACCATAATAACTTTTGCATAGAACCATTTTTCCCTTGCCTGGAACTGGCATTAGGATACACAGCCCCAAATTAGAGGTGCTACTCGTGCCTACATTCTAAAAAAGAGCCATCAAGAACTGGAACAGAGTGTTCCTCAGTGTTAACGGGCCGCCCCACAATCAATCCCACCTGGCACACTAAGCCCCACTCTGTACAAGCAGGCTGGGGTGAGTGACAACCCAGGGGAGGATGCATGGGGTTTCTCCTCCGCAACTATGCCTGTCCTCCCACCCCCACCCAAAAAAGCCAAGCAAACAGGGAGAAACCAACATACCTGTAATGTCTGCATCACAAACATTGATAAAGGGAGACAAGCATTCCATTCTCCAGTCAGACATCTGCTGGAGAGGCAGGGCACCAATGAACACAGCAGGGCAGGCTGCCTGAAACCATGGATTTTCCACAGATGCCACTGAAGTTCACAGATGCCATGAGAAGTCTTGGAGGTGCCCCACCAAGAAGGCTGCTTGCCAGGTGCAAGGACCATCAGCAAAGGGTTTTGGAGTGTACTGTGGGTTGGAGCAGGGGAATGCTGAGCTGAGGTAGTATAGAAAAGAAGGGGCTAGAAGGCACATCTCTCATGGGTCATTGCCCTTCACGCAAAGACCACCAGGAACACACCTAGTAAGTCAAATACGTTGGGTTTATTACTCATCGTGCAAGAGGGAATGGACTGCATATGGAACTGCGGGGTGTCTCAGAAAGAAGGTGTTAGAATGAACGGGTTATGGGTTTTGGGCTTTGATTGAGTAATTTGGGGGAAGGACTAAAGAAGCAGGAGCTCACTCTGGATGGGGTCAATTCTATGATTATCTCAATAAATCTTACCTGTAGTAAAGGCAGGCTCAAGGAGTATAAACCTATGATTAGTAAAGCAGCAGTCTTATTTACTGAAAGACAGGGGTGCTTAGTATTTTGTGGTGGCACCATGCCTGAATTGGGAGAGGATCTTGCCGTTATGGCCCTCAGAGGAAATCAACTTTGCTGGTATCTTGTTCATGCACTCGCAGCCTTCAGAGCTGTGAGAAAATAAACATCTGTGACGTAAGCCACCCAGTCTGTGCTTCTTTTGTTATGCATTCCTAGCAAACCAATACAGACCTATAACAAGTAAAGAGATTGTAGTCACCAAAACATTTCTCATGAAGAAAAGCTCAGGCCCAGTTGGCATCACTGGTGAAGTCTACTAAACATTAAAAGGAGAATTAATACCAATTCTTCACAAACTCTTCCCCCAAAAAAGAAAGTGAGGGAACACTTCCTAACTCATTCTATGAGGCCACTATTATCCTGATACCAAAAACCAAAGATGTCACAAGAAAACTCCAGTCAAATACCTTCTTTGAATGTAGACACCAAAGCCCTCAACTAAATATTAGCAAATCAAATCCAGAAACATATAAAAAAGGATTATACATCAGGACAAGTGTGATTTATCCCAGGAATACAAGTTTGGTTTAACATTCAAAAGTCAATTACTATAATATGCCATATCAACAGAACAAAATACATCATATTAATAGTTACCAAAAAAGGGCATTTAACAAAATTCAACACCTCTTCGTGGTAAAAACACGTAAGTGGGATAGAAAAGCATTTCCTCAACCTGATAAGACCTCATTTATAAAGAACCCACAGCTAACATCATGCTTAATGGTACAAGACTGAAAGTTTTCCCTCTAAGGTCGGGAATAAGACAAGGATACCCACTCTTGCCATTTCTATTCCACATTATACTGGAGGTTCTAACCAGGGCAATTAGGCAAGAAAGAGAAATAAAAGCCATCTAGATTAAACAGGAAGAAGTAAAATTCTCTGTGCAGACAACATAATCCTGTCTCCATATCCAGGACCTTCATCTCACTAGAACTGAAGCTGAATGGGTGACAATGTCTTCTTTCTTGGAAGAAAGGAGTTATCAAAGAACTCCTTCTTTCTTGGAAGCAATGCATTCTCTTCCTATTTTCAAGTCCTCCAGACAGGCACCATCACACAGCCCAGCGTCCCCTTCAGTGAGGCCCCCGCCAAAGGGACTCTACTGTCCCAGTGGCTTGTGTTCTTACTGCTGGCTCCTGCGCAGCATTTAAAAACAGAGTTGGGAGCAGCTGTTAGTGGAGCAGCTGCTAACAGTGCCCCTATGCCCCCTACACACACACACACACACACACACACACACACACACAGTTTGTAGAGCCTGGGGTCTTGTCTGGCAGCATAGCCCACCCCGACTTGATAAGCATCTTTTTTTACTCTCTTTTTTATATTATTGTTCAAGTACAGTCATCTCCATTTTCCCCCCACCACTACCCCCTGACCCCAGCCTCCCCCACCTCCCACCCTCGATCCTACCCACCTTGGCTTTGTCCATGTGTCCTTTATACAGGTCCCTTAACAATCTGCCCTTTTTTGATAAGCATCTTTATTGGCACTCTTCCCTTCCTGCTCAATCCCTAGCCCACGTCCCCCGCCCCCACCCTCCCAACAAACTGGTGTGTCCTGACCTGGCCTCTCAGACACACGAACTACTTGCATTGGGATCTTTGTCTAACAGCTGGCTGCTGGGGAACCTAGTAAATCATGAAATCAATTTAGTGGACTTTGACCAGCAAATTAATAAAATTGAAATAGAATAGAATAGAATAGAATAGAATAGAATAGAATAGAATAGAATAGAATAGAATAGAATAGGAAATACCAGAGTCTGCTCTGCATGTGTTTCAACTTGGGACTGTAAACTGTATCTCTTACTGTGGGACAAAGGCAAAAATATTCAGGAAAATTCTGCTGTAAAGACTTTTCATTGTTTTTTAAACAATTGTCATGTTAATATACAACCCTTAAAAAAAAGTACCACTTTCCTAGAACATGTTAAGAGGCCAAAAAGCAATACCAGGTTTTCTTAATAGGAGGGTGCTTAGTTTTTATTTTTTCCTTCAATATTGTGATTTAATTTTCAAAAAGCTTACAATAATAATCCTAAAAGACTGTTTGTTGAAAGTGACATCTATATATTGCTGATGACATTGTGAACCACACACTCCGAGTTAGCTCAAAATCCTGTAAATCCTTGGATTTAGGCTAAGAAAAAAAGAACTAAAATGTGGCACAGAATCACACACACACACACACTGCAGTGTTTTATGTTCAATTTAAAAAATGGAAGCAACTGAAATCCTGAATAAGAGGACTTTGAAGGACCAATTTCTTGGAAAAAGAGACTTTCAAGGTGAGTTTGTAAAGTCCTTTACCGAAACATCAAGGAAGAACCGTCAGGCGTTTACACCAAAAACCTCACAGAATTGCTGGTGAAAACTGGCGGTGCTTTACGTCTTCAGTGGCACCCCCAGCTCAGCTCTGTTCTCCGGAGAGGTTTGATGGAGGTCCAACACAGTTTAGTACGAACTTAAAACAATGGCACAGCTCTCCCATGGATGGATTCCAGTACTCACACTGAAAACTTGACTTGGCATAAGAAAGCAGAGGGGCAGGAGGCAGTCGCGGTTCCAAAAAGAGTAGTGGTTGGCAAGATTATCCCTTTTGGCCTGGCACCCAAGACCGCATGGGGCGTGTGGCCCACGGGGACTCAAAAACCCCAGGTGGGGTTGTAATACGACCACAGGGTAATGAGTACCCTGGTTTCTCGGGCCCACGGAGAAGTTAATACTTGAAACACTGAGCGAGTTCAAAGTCGTTGTTATTTAGTACAAATATCTGGACTGGGAAAGTCGAGGGTCCAGAGGGTGAGAGGCGATCTACCAGGGGCTGGGGCGCAGCCCGCCAGGCAAAGGGCAGGAGGCTGAGCAGGAGCCGGCGGGGTGCGCTCTGAGGCCCCAGCCGGGCGCAGCAGGCCTGAGCCCGAGCGCCGGGGCCGGTGCGGATGCCCCACCCTTCCCCGCCAGCAGGAGCGCTGGAGCCCCGCGGTCCCGGGCGGGGCGGCCGAGCTCTCGCCGCCCCGGGGTGTGGTTCCCAGGGCCCAGCTGGGTGGGGCGCCGTGTTTAAGGCACTGGCCAGCAGGACTCCGCTCATTCGCGCTCCCGCCGCCGCCGCCGCCGCGCCCCACCATGGATCGGCCGCCGCTAAGCGCCCTGCTCTTCGGCGCCGCTGGGCTGCTGCTCCTGCTCCTACCCCTCCCCTCTTCCTCCTCTTCCGACGTCTGCGGTCCCTGCGAGCCGGCCTCCTGCCCGCCCCTGCCCCCGCGGGGCTGTCGGCTGGGCGAGACCCGCGACGCGTGCGGTTGCTGCCCGATGTGCGCCCGGGGCGAGGGCGAGCCGTGCGGGGGCAGCGGCGCCGGCAGGGGGTACTGCGCGCCGGGCATGGAGTGCGTGAAGAGCCGCAAGAGGCGGAAGGGTAAAGCTGGGGCAGCAGCGGGCGGCGCTGTGGTGAGCGGCGTGTGCATGTGCAAAAACCGCTACCCCGTGTGCGGCAGCGACGGCAACACCTACCCCAGCGCGTGCCAGCTGCGTGCCGCCAGCCTGAGGGCGGAGAGCCGCGGGGAGAAGGCCATCACCCAGGTCAGCAAGGGCACCTGCGATCAAGGTGGGCACCAGCGCTTTCCTCTCCGACCCCCCCCCCCCTCCCCCAAGTCCTCAAGGCTGGACAGCCGGCCGCCCTCTGGCGGTTCAGACCCGACCAGGCGACCGTGGCCGGTGAGCCCAGCGCTGGTTCCCGCGACTCCTCCGTCGAGCGTCCCAGGAAACACTTGGGAGGGGAGGAACTGGCAGCCACGGGGATGCAGGCAGAGATGGGCGACGGCTCCCTTCTCTCCCTCTCTCTCTCTCTCTCTTTTTTTTTTTTTTTTTTTTTGGTGGTTCTATTTTAAGAGTTTGTTGCGTGCACCGAGAAAGTGAGGACCTGAAGGGCCAGTGTATGTATGCATAGAAAAGATTTTGAGATATCTGACTACCTCATCCCAAAAGCTCACCTAAGTGATGCTAACAGCTGGCAAGTCAATTGCAAAAGTGGTCCCCATCCTTTTGGGACACCAGAGAAATCATGTTGTCGTCATTTTTTTTCTTGGCTGGGGAGCCCAAATAAAGGTGAAGGCAAGAAATAGGGAAAAGAAGTTTGACCATGAAATGCGAAGTAAGGACTTTCAGAGAGTTGTTAGAATTAAAACCAGGATTTCATGGTTTCTTAATATATAGAAAAAGTCACTTACAGGAAATTACGGATTCTTAAACACTAATCTAGCTAATTATTTGTGAGCAAAAAAATATACAGACTTTGACAAATGTCTTTATGATGTAGTTTATATTATGAGCCTCATGGACATTTTGTTTTTCTTTCTTGTTCCTTTTCTTTGTATAATTTGTCCCCAGGATGCACTGTTCAGCAGGAATGGCTTTGAGGTTATTTTGTAATGGTTTATTCCAAACAAGTCCAATCTTGCTGTAAATCAAAGTGGAAAATAAGTGGAGTCCTGACTTGGGGGAAAAAAAAAACAGATTTTAACTCTCATGCCTGAAATAACATTTTCCATAGGCAGTAGTTTCAAGGGAAGGTTAGAAACCCAGCCTTGGCAGTCGGTCCCCTGGTCCCAGCCAAAGCAGAAAAGGGGAGCAAGGCAGCTCTGAAATGACAGAAGCAGTTGCTGCTTTAACAGTGCAGATTTTCACTGAACTTTCCAAATAATTCATTTTTACGGCTTTTCCCAGAAGTCCCTAGGCTAATAGGTCATGTATTATTAATTTCAGAGTTCACTACTGAAAGCCTTAAATCATATAACTTAACTGGTAACTATATTATTATCACCTGAAACTTAGAAAGTCACAGCCCAAAGTAATGCACATACTTCTCCAACAGAAACAGTCATTTGTTCCTTTGGATCTAATTTATCAGTCACATCATGAAAGAGAAATGTGCATAGCTGAAGAGTTCATTTCAAATACTGAGATTTTCTTAAACATCCCAAGGGGCATTTTTCTCCATAGTCTTTCCAGATCACAGTCTTTCCAGTGGCTAAGACTGATAGTCGTACGGAACTACAGCATATCTCAGAGGTAATGCGCTTAGGTTCCAGACCTCCGAATCAGAGTCGTAATCAATTTTTTTTTTTAGGTGAAGGGCCTTGCCATCAATTTGTCTTTTGAGCATTGGCACTTATGAAATGCATGCAATAAATGGAAGTATGATAAAATGAGGATTACCTGTGGTTATATGACTTCATTACCATGCACACCCAGCTTCTCAGCCTCTTTCCAGGCTGCAAACCCTGTGAGGATATAGCCCTGGTTTTTCTTTATATTTGGGAAAACGTTAGGAGAAATAGCATCTGAAACTGGAAGCCTAGACATAAATTAGCCATTTCTTCCCAACCTAAATTTAAAGATGGAGTCTAGTGCCTGGGACCAGTTATAGAAGAATTCCAGAGAGCACAGAAAAGACTGTGAGGTCCACCAGTGCTTTTCCACAGCAGATACAATTAGGGCAAAAAAAACAGATTTTCTGATATATTGCTCTGACCCCTGAATGTATTTTGATAATTATAGAAGCAACTCTGATATAGTGCCATTGACTCCTGTGCCATTTACTACTGGGGCTTTGCAAAAAGTTAAGAAATGCATTTTCTAGGTTCCTGCAGCCATTTCTACTCTCAGAGGGAACACGAGTTATGTTTCCTCATGTGTATTGAGAGGGAGGGAAATGTCTTTTTACTATCATATTTTTTATCTTCTTTTTCTTAGATAAGTCCCTTTAACATTTCAGCCACAATGGCGTGCTCCAATCTATGTTCTTTTGTATTGGTCTCATGTAACCCGCACTTCCTGAGCATCCAAAGTGTGTCAGCGCTATGCTAGGTGCTATAGAGCAAGGGATGCACAAAACAGAACTGGTGTTGCTAATGAAGAAAGTATCCATACAAGTTGCAAACTCAACCCCCTGGGTGCTTTTTTTTTAAATTATACTTTATTGATTATGCTATTACAGTTGTCCCATTTCCCCCCCATCATTCCCCTCCACCCTGCACACCCCCCACCCACATTCCCCCCTTTAGTTCATGTCCATGTGTCATAAGTTCTTTAGCTTCTACTTTTCCCACACTACTCTTGCCCTCCCCCTGTCTATTTTCTACCCACCATCTGTGCTACTTGTTCTCTGTAACTTTTCCCCCCTCTCTCCCCTCCCACTCCCCTGTTGCTAACCCTCCATGTGATCTCCATTTCTGTGGTTCTGTTTCTGTTTGCTTAGTCGTTTGCTTAGTTTGCTTTTGTTTTAGGTGTGGTGGTTAATGTCTGTGAGTTTACTGTCTTTTTACTGTCCTATTTTTTATCTTCTTTTTCTTAGATAAGTCCCTTTAACATTTCATATAATAAGGGCTTGGTGATGATGAACTCCTTGAACTTGACCTTATCTGAGAAGCACTTTATCTGCCCTTCCATTCTAAATGAAAGCTTTGCTGGATAGAGCAATCTTGGATGTAGGTCCTTGCCTTTCAAGACTTCAAATACTTCTTTCCAGCCCCTTCATGCCT
Organism: Anoura caudifer; assembly: GCA_004027475.1. Taxonomy (NCBI): domain Eukaryota; kingdom Metazoa; phylum Chordata; class Mammalia; order Chiroptera; family Phyllostomidae; genus Anoura; species Anoura caudifer. The sequence continues at coordinate 38,285 of PVKU01001926.1, read as the reverse complement.
GTAAGGTCTCTTTTGAGAAATCAGCTGACAGTCTGATGAGAACCCCTTAGTAGGTGACTGTGCCCTTATCCCTTGCTGCTTCTAGAATTCTTTCCTTCATTTTAATCTTGGCTAATGTAGTTATGATGTGCTCCTCCTTGGGTCCAAGTTCTTTGGGACTCTCTGAGCTTCCTGGACTTCCTGGAAGTCTATTTCCTTTGCCAGATTGGGGAAGTTCTCCTTTATTATTTGTTCAAATAAGTTTTCCACTTGTTGCTCTCCCTCTTCCCCTTCTGGTACCCCTATAATTTGGATGTTGGAATGTTTAAAGATGTCCTGGAGGTTCCTAAGCATCTCCACATTTTTTTGAATTCCTGTTTCTTCCTTCTTTTCTGTTTCGTTGTTTCTTTCTTCCTTCTGGTCCACTCCATTGATTTGAGTCCCAGTTTTCCTCCCATCACTCTTGGTTCCCTGTGGGTTTTTCTTCATTTCACTTATTGTAGCCTTCATTTGTTCATCTAATTTGCGACCAAAATCAACCAATTCCGTGAGCTTCCTAATCACTGGTGCTTTGAACTGTGCTTCTGATAGGTTGGCTATCTCTTGGTCGCTTAGATAAATTAGCTCTGGGGCTTTGATCTGTTCTCCTGTTTGAGCCCATTCGGGGGGGGGTTGTTGTTTTTGTTTTGTTTTGTTTTGTTTTGTTTTGGTCTGGTCACAGCTGTTATGTATGAGGGGCGGAGCCTAAGGTGGTCACCAGGGCAGGGCAACCCAGTCACTGGGTTGTGATGCTGGATGTGGGGGCAGGGTCCAAGAGGGAACAGTAGTGCTTGCTCTACTCTCTCTCGGATTCCAGTCCCTTCAGCCACTTTCCCCAAGCAAATTGGGCCCTTCTGGTGCTGATTTCCATGTGGGTGGGCTTGTGTACATTCTAGGACCCTGTGAGTCTCTCTAACAAACTCTCCTGTGAGGCTGGGATTCTCTCCCTGCACCTCAACCCCCATAAGTGTTTTCAATCGGTGCTTTTAGGCTTTATTTCCCCACGCTGGGGCCCTGCATTGTGCAGTCTGTCTTCCTGCCCGTTTTCACCTGGTTTATCTGCGCGAGAATGTGTGACTGCAATCAGCCACCTTGTGGCCTCACTGGGTCTGCTTGTTGCCTCCCCACGCTCAGCAACCACCGCCTGTGCACCTGGGGTGTGCCAACCACTGTCTGTGTGCCCGGGACCACTAGCCACTGCTTTTTCCTGCCGCGCTGGCCACTGACTCCGCCCCTCTTACTGGTCTGGGTGATCGTTGTCAGACTTCCGTACAATTCAATTTTCTATCTGTTTTGGTTGGGGTTTTTTTTTGTTCTATATTTTTGTTGTCCTTAATCTTGGTTGTGAGAGGAGGCACAGTGTGTCCACCTATGCCTCCATCTTGGCCGGCTCCCCCTGGGTGCTTTTATAGGAGCCCTGGAAACACTCCCAAATCTTCCCCTTATTTTTTGAGAGCACTTACCCACCTTCAGGAGACAGAGCTTGGTCTGTTTGTTTTCTGTACCTCTGTTGCAAAGCCATCTTCTTGAAAATCTGTTTGAAAGGTAATGAGCTAATAATCTCACATCTTAGAACTGTCATCATGAATTTACTGCCACTAAATCTTATTGAGGTCCCTGAAGGCATGAGAAGAGGGGATTTGACAATTCGGTTTAATAAAAAGTTAATAGAAAAGCAGCGATGTATAATAAAATCTCACAGTTGGAAGAGAACATGGTGCTCCGTCCTTCCAGTTCTTGGTTACACTTCTTGTTCATGGCCCTTTAAATCTGGCTGGGTGGCTTTGGTAATCCCAGTTCAGCCACCTTGGTCCCTTCTGGGTCCCATATTCTCTTTGTCCCCCTCAGAATTAATTTTAACGTGTGGAATCAGAATTCATTCTTAAGAGTCTCCCGTGTTAGTACCTTTAGGACCAAGTTCAAACAACCTGGTAGGGCACACGAGGCTTTTCACAATGACTCTTATGTTATTTTGGCCTCTTCTCTGCAGCTCCCTTATAGACCAGCCGCAGTGTTTGCTGTTTGCAGTCACACCCCACTCTCACCCTCACACACCCTTCCATGCTCTGAACTCTTAGCTTTCAAGGATCAGCAGGTGTCACTCTCTCTGTGAAGCTGCTTGGTTCTCCCAGCCCTGCAGCTCCCCCGTGATGTCCCTGTCCTTTGGCCTTTCCAGCCATTTTTTCAATAATGTTTATTTCACCCCTACTGTGCATGTAAAAACAAGAGGTATTCTAGCAGAATAGTTCAGATATTGAGCTCCAGAACCAGACTCCTAGAAGGTGAATCTTTACTTTGTCATTTACTTAGCCTTGAGCAAATTTCTTAACCTCTCTGGGCCTGGGTTTTCTCACCTGTAACATAAGGACTGTAATCATACCTGTCTCATAGAGTTGTGAAGAGTCAGTGTTGTGAAGGTTATTCACGGAAAGCCCTCAAAGAACATTCATTGTTATCATCATTCAACCTTCAAGTAAAATCCATGAGGGAAGGGAATTTTTGCTCCCCGATCCATCCCCGAGGGCCTAGATCAGTGCCTGGTACTAGTAGATGCTTTAAATACATGTTGAGTGAATGAATATATGAATTTTCCAAGTACTGTTCTAGTCTCAGCTTTGAATAAGATAGACAAGATGTATCCCTGTCTTATGGCATTTACTGTAAGCTTTACACAGAAAGAACTGAATAGTTTCACGTAGTCCTATGTGCTGTGAAGAATGTACCACAGGAAATGGGACAGAGACTAGAGACGGATGAGCAGTATTAAATGGGGTGGGCTGAGACATGTGGAGGACCCATGCGCGGATTTCAGCAAAGGGAGCAGAGCTTCTGAGGGGAAAACGAGCTCTGCTGGTTAGTATGGTACCTCCCCACAGCCTCCAAGGGGCTCAGGATATTTGTCTGCGCCCTGGACTGGGAGCATCCTAAAAGAGGGGCTCCATCTTGTAATTCTTTATAAACACTGTGGCTGCCTAATAGTTGGATACTTCGTAAATATTTGTTGATTAAACAAAAGTACTCTCTTAAGAAAGTGCCTTCCTATTTGGAAATGCAGGCAATGGACTCTCCTGCCTGTCTGCTCTCTCTTCTCCTTGTAGCTTCTGCCTTCTTAAAGTCCAGGCCGGGGCATACATTTGACATCGACTCACCTTCCCATCCTCTGCTATCCTGAACTCTGATATCAGGTCACTCGGCCCTCCTCCTGCCCTCACCGACAAATCTCAGCATTTCCACATCCCACTGCTGGTTAGAATTATGTTCAGAGCAACAGAAACTGTTGAAACTGTTCTGTAAATGGAGAAAGCTTCAGTGAGGGTTTTTATTCGTAGAAACTCATTTTGATGGATTGTAAACATTTGTTCTTTAAGAAGTTCATTTTGCGCTCATTTTTATGTCGATAACATATTACTTAAATGCCCATGTTCAATTACTGTTTTTAATGAATTTATGAACTTGTGATATTGTGATTTATAATAAGAAATATTATTTGATCTTCACCCCATACAGCTCCTCGAACCTTTGAAATTGTCCAGGTGTTGAGAGCAACAGGTGTCTTGTTAAATCAACAAGGTGACTTTCAGAAAGCCCCTAAGTCAGCTAAGGACGGCCACCAAGTGCCGGTGCAGCCAATCATGTGATGTGAGAGTTGGAATTTTCAGTGCCACCTCTCTGACCTCCTGGGAGGAAGAGGGGCTGCAGTTTGAGTTCAGTCACCAATGAGTGAATGATTCAATGACTTGATCATTCATGCCTATGTAGTGAAGCCTCCCTAAAAGCCCAAAAGGATGGCTTTGGAGAACTTCCAGATTGTGGAGGTGCTGGAAGAGTGGCTCGCACAGCAAACACGGAGGCACTGTGTCCTTTCTTCATACCTTGCCCTGTGCATCTCTTCCCCCTGGCTGTTCCTGAGTTATAGCCTTTTATAATACACTGGTAACCTCATAAGTATGTAAAATTTTTGACTCCTGTGAGTCACTCTAGCAAATTAATCAAACCAGGGAAGGGGTTGTTGCAACCTCCAGTCTATAACCAGTCAGTCAGAAGCACAGATGACCACCTGGACTTGTGGTTGACGCATGAAGTGGGGGGTGGGGCTGTCTTTTTTGGACTGAGCCCTGAACTTTGGTGATCTGATGCTGTCCCAGGTAGATAGTGTCAGAATTAGTTGAATTAGGACACCCAGCTGGTGTTGGAGAATTGTTCGGTGATTAAACAAAGACACACATGCAATAGGTGTCAGAACGGTAGCACTCATTAAAAGTTGAGACAGAGCGTTCCAAAATTAAATGAAATTGTTAACGGTCTGGCTTACCTTGTGGCAACAAGTTGGGGAGGCGGGCAATGCAAGTCAGTGCAGTACTTCGTGAAACTGACGCTGTCATACCACAAAGATGGCCAGGGAGCCTGTTCAATTCAGATTTACGAAGAGCTAGGAATGACTTCCTAGAAGAGTCACATCCTGACTGAGACAGGGATGAGAAGGAATTGGCTGGAGAAGAGCTAGCATGAAGCTTGTAGGGAGTTAGAAGGAAGTGAGAGGAGCTTACGAGCAGAAGGAACAGAGCCAAAGGAACAGCACGTGGTTCCATGGGCTGCCTGACAGAGAGGGAGAGCCAAGGGGACAGCTGCACACTTAACAGAGCTTAGTGATCCAGGGCCTCGTGGCCCATTAAGGAGTTCAGACACTCTCACAAGAGCATGAGCCGCTGAATGATGTGATTTGATTTGTCAGCCCTTAGGAGGATGGCGTGGAAGGGGCAAGACTGTGGTCAGGGACTCCCATTAGGAAGCTGTTACAATAAACCCAGCAAGAGATGCCTACCTGCTTCTTCACAGGACCTCCGGTTTCTCTCAGACCTTAGAAGCATTGTTGAATCCAGAGTCCTAACCTGCCGTAGCAAGCTGCTCGTTACTTGGAAGTGAAGTCTGTACTGTGCTTTTTTCTTAATGAAATGACTCCCCACAAAGCGCACTGACATCACTCTCTCATGAGCCAGCCCTGCGCCCAAATTACAGCCACTTGCTCATTTCATTTCAGGAATATTTTCCCTCCTATAATCTCAATCTCAATCAATCTCTCTCTCTCTCTCTCTCTCTCCGTTTTCAGATCAGAAACAGAAAAAGTCACATCCTAAAGAGTCTACCCCAGCTCCATAGAAATGTTTTAAATTTTTTCTAGCCTCAGTTGCCCTTCTTGAGTACAGAAACTTCTAGAAAACTGAGTGAATCACTGGTTCTTTCTTATCACTTTACCCAGTTTTAATCACTGCATCTTAGGAAAGATTTGAAAACCTGAAGACGCTTTAGAAAAGAAAGTAGGCAGCCTTGTTCTCCAATCCTGCTTAACAGGAACTGATACCATTAGCAGTTGTGTAAACTTCCAGACCTTTTCCTATTCACATATAAACATATTTTTGTGTGCACATGTAACATATATAGCAAAGGTATAACATATTTATGTGTGGCCCCACATTTATTCACAATTAACTTGGTTTTTTACTGTACACCCTACATATGCATTTTTATGACTTTATAATAGTATTTCTGATTGATAGTTCATTGTCAGTAGAATTGGTGGAATAAAGGTTATTCACATTTTAAATGTTATAGGCCAGTTGCCTTCCTAAAAGGTTTATACTCCCTCCAACTGTATACATGAGTATTCTTTTTCCCACACCCTTGCCAGCACGGGGATCATCCATCTATTTAATTCTTACCAAGCTGAGAAGCAGTATCTCCATGTTTAGTTTGCAACTTCCTGGTCTCTAGTGAGGTTGAACATCTTGTATGTCTTCTGTGAATTGCCTATGTATGTCTTACCTTTTTTTCTGTGTATTATTTTGTATTTTTCATATTTATTTGTAGATTTTTGAATTATTAAAGGTATTAACATTTTGTCAAATACTTATTTTTTTCTCTGAAAAGAAAAAAGAAAATAGGCAGCCTTGAAGAAGGGTTCTAGAGGACTTAGGATTCTTTTTGAGGAAAGTAATCCAAAGAACAAATCAATGTTTCTTCATGGTTTGGAAATTAGTTATTACGTGGAAAGTGCCTGACCTACTTTTCTATAATTCTTCAAGAGATGGAATTAAAAGGCCTGGAATTAAATAGCCCCTCTCAACCAATGGTCATTGGCACCAATTCAATGTCAATAGGACTCCCCAATTTGGGGTGTGGTAAAGAAGGAAACTTTATTCAGTGAAAGCAGCTCAGTTGTGATACAGCACAGCTGTGGAACAGCTCTATAGTGTTATAGCTCAATTATGAAGCAGCAAGGCTCTAAAGAGGCCCTGGAGAAAGGCCCTTCTTCAGCTAGGTTCCTCTGGTCTGCTCTGCATGCTCCAGTCCACCCCAGTCTGCGTCTCTCTGCCTCACTCTCCTCCTTTGCTCCAGCTGGGGAAACGCTCTCTTCAGTCTTGGGTGGAAAGAGAGTGTGCTTGGTGGAGCTGGCTTATAGAGACAGAAGTCCCTGCCCCTGGTCCTGGATTGATCCATCTTCATGCAAATAAGAACTCCAAATCTTCCTGGTTTGATTAGTCCAAAAGGCACTATCCTGATTGGTCAGAATGGAGCGGCTCTGATTGGTTGGTGAAGATGCTGATGAGGATATAGCTGTGCAGCTCCAATTGGGTGGGAAAAGTCTCAGCCCTATTGGCTGAAATAGGATTCCAGGAACTCTTTATAAGGGCTGGCTCAGGTAGAGCAATACAGTGCAGGTAGGCAGTTCAGTGCAGAGGTGGGTAGCTTAGTGCAGGCTTCTTCTCCCTGAGGTACAGTTGGCATGACAGACCCCTGTGTAGAAATGTCTGCTAGGCAGTTTTTCAAATTGGAGCCCAGTTAAGCCACTGAGGGCCCTTCTTAGTAGGTATTTTCTTTCTCAGAGTTCACACCACAAAGCATAGTTAGACCACACACCGGGAAGAATTTGCAGGTTAAAAACTGTCGAACACTGTTACATGCTCATACGGGAGTGAGGAGAATTCTGTTCTGCAGATTCTCTGTTGGAGAGCTAAGAAGTAACCTAAGTGAGAAGGGGAAACAGGGAGAGGATGTTATCACAGTTAAGATCTTTTATACTCCAGATGAGAGATGGAATGATTGAGCTGAGCAGGCATTTATTATCATCTTAAATATGATTTCCATCCTGTCCCTAGAGCCTGCCCTCAGGGTTTACCAAAGACTTGCCTTCTAGAAGAAACTGCCTTATAAGTATCTTTTGGATATTTTAGTGACAGAACTCCCTTGGGTAGAGTCCAAGGCCAGCCAGCCTTCCCTTGTTCTAAATTCCTCCCCCACAGTGGATAAGATTATGGTGCTTCCTTTAACCTCAAGATATTCCCCAAACGATCTGACCTCATCTGTGTTTTTAATTGTAAAATGAATAACATCTTATTCTTAGCAACTATTGAAAGGAGGCCCTGAATTAGTGTCAAAAGAACTTTTAGGCCAGAGAATATGTGAGTATAACCTTTTTTGTAATTTAAATCCAGGAGTGGCAACTTTTGACAGCTTTGAGATGGAAGGAGACTTAAAAGTATATAAATTAATGAGTCCGCTTGTTTTAGGCAATTTTAAAGATTTCCCAGTGAATCCTTTTTATGAGGGCATAGAAAGGTAGGAAGGACTAGAAATGTCAAAGGAAAACTTTCCCAAGCCTGTTCTATGTGGATTTTCCAGGTCAATCAAGACCATCACCCAACCGCACCTCACCACCGCCACGAAGCCTCAAAGAGAAAGTGAGGAGGTTGGGAGAAGAAAGCTGTGATTGATAATGCAGGGAGACAATGTTTATTTCTGACTTAAAATTGATGTGTTAAATAGTTGAATTAATGGCAAATGATCTGGTGGGATGCATTAGAAACAGCTGGAGCTAGCAATAACCCCACCCCCTCAAGACCTCTACCAAGCAGTAGGTTACTGAGAGAAGCACTGTCCGTGAATCAGCTGGGCCCCAAATCAGGCCAGAGCTGCAGAGAATTTTGTGTCTGAAAAGCAAGAACGGTTCAGGCCAGGTAAAACAGACCTAGTAACCCCATGCTGACAAAGCCCCATTCATTCAGTATGAAGTTTCTTACACTAAGAGTGTTGACAAGGCTAAGCACAAGCTGACATGTTCAAAGTAGAGTTTACCACAATGAGAAAGCAAACCCCCCCCCCCAAAACTTAAGGAAAATATTTATTACAAATGAAGGTAGTTTTAGTTTCCTCCTTCACAGGATTATTGCAAAGGTCACATTATAGAACAGATATGAAATCACAGTGTATACGGCACAGCACCAAATACATATAAAGTATTATTGACTGCCTGTTAACTCCTTTGGGCAAGAATTCCATGTAGTGCCTTGTAGGTGGTGATAATGATGACTGAGGTTTGTCGTGCTTCACAGGTTACTGAGGGCTTCTGTGGATGTTTCCTCATTTGTTACAATAATTTTGGAAAGTAAGGGAAATTACTGTCCCAGTTTCCAAATAAGGAAACTGAAAGTCAGCTATCACATAGCCAAGTGAATAGCAGTTCTGGTATGTAAATCTAGATATCCTGCTACAGCTTTGCTGTTCAAAGTATGACCTGTAGACCAGCACTGGCTCCCTGAACTGTCTTTCTCTTCTGTAAACCTAACACTGTTTCAAAATAAACAGTTTCAAACAGAAGTAGCGTTGGCCGAGTAGCTCAGTTGGTTAGAGCGTCATCCAGATACGTCATCCATCCACGATTACAAATTCAATCCCCAGTCAGGGCAATACAAGAAACAACCAATGAATGCATCAATAAGTGGAACAACAAAGTGACGGTTTCTCTCTCTCCCTTCTCTCTCTCCAAAATCAATCAATCAATAAAAAAAAACCTAAGTGATTCGCAGGAGTCAAACTCTTGGGTATGAAAAGTTTTAGGAAGACCTTAATGAATTTATCTTGCTTATATTTTCTTTTTGATGAATTGATAAGGGGGATGCATGATACATTTCTGTCTAAGTAGCTTTAAAAGAGCTCTTTCAATTAGCATAAAGTAGAAATTCTATATGATAACAAAGCTTATGTCATATTTAGGTTGGTTTTTTGTGGTAATGTGGTATACCCTATAATAAATGTCATATCACATTCTGGGAAAGATGGAATTTATTAAATGAATGACTGTCTCTGAGAGAACAGATTTTGTACAGATTCCTGAGCCCAGTCTAGCATCAGTCCCTCCAGGGCCTGATTGGAAATCTGAGGGCCAGTCTCTTCATCTGCAGCCAGCAGGCTCCTGAAGGGCCAGTGGACTGGGGGCAGCAGGCCCAAACATTTTCCCAGGCAGACCTTCTTGGGGCATAACGTTTGTGTGTGGTGTTTGATCATTTGCCAGGCCTTTCTGGTAACTCCAAGTAGGGTAAAGGAGGAGAAAAATCACTAAGAACCGACAACACGCTCAAGTGTTCATTTCCACCTGAGGTTTTGGCGCTGCGTGCTTACTGAGCCCTGTCTGAAGCACCACTCTGCCATCAGCTCTCCCAGCCAAGATAATAGTGTTTACCCCACATCTAAGCCTGGTTCACTGGAGGGCTACTCTTTTCAGGGAATTTGCATTTTTAGGGACTGAAGCACATTTTTGGTCAGGTGACATCTTCCAGAAGAAGGAAAACCCATGTGAGAACTCAAGCAAAAATCTATTTTGACTTTCTGAGGGGAGTGAAGGGAGAGCATTTCAGTATTCTCACAGCCGAAACGCAGCTGACTCCAATCACCTTGTTCCTCCATGTTGTTTTTCTTGAAGAACAGTCTCCAGCTTTTTTTGGAGACTTTTCTTTTTCCCGGAGTGAGTGGGCCAGTGGTCAAGTGGTTGAATCAGGAAAGCTTTAGATCTAACATCTGTTCTGCTCTCCTCTGGCCTGACCCCAAGCAAGAGAGAAAATTTTATCAAGAAATAGATCTCCTGGAACATTCAGAAGGCTTTGAAAGAGACCACACAGAAATGAGGCTTTAGGAATTTGTCAGGGGGAGCCTGGGCCTGCAGGCCGCAAAGCCTGCTCCTCCTCCCCATGAGCTTTCAGAGCTTTCAGAAGCAGAAATCCAAAAGTGAATTTCAATAGCAGCTGCAGCAATTACATTGCAGTCTGTGCCCCCAACCCCCAACCTCGGGAAACTACAGAGCATGTGATAGAAAATGAAATGCTTAGACAACAGTGCCACTCGGAGTTAGAAAAGGCTGGCTGAGGGGATCCATGCGGTGAGGCTGCTTATTAGAGATGCTCAGCCCAGCTGGAGTGGGCAGGCTGGGGCAGAGATCAAGATGCTACTGAGTTTTGACAGGCCAGGGCTGAGGAGCCAGAGGCTGCCCTCCCCTCAGGTGTGTCTCAGATGAGAGCTGCAGGGCAGGAGGGAGAAACTGATCCAGCCAGGCTCTGACCACGGGGCCTTTGGTTCACTGGAAGATAACCGTCAGGGCAGGTGCAGGCTCTCCAGGACCACTCATGCTGTGGAAAAGTTAGCGGCCCCCGACCTCGTTCTGTCTCATCTGAGCCCGCTTGCTTTCCACCTGTTCTGCCTGGCCCCTCATGGCATGCTGTCCCTTTCTCCTGTCTAACTGAGCACAAGCGTGGGTTTCTTTTTCCACCCCCAACCCTTTCTCAGTTACAGGGCTTGACCAGCAACTTGATAAATTGAGCTCTGCTCAGTCTGCTCCCCCGCATTTCATCCCTGGACTCATGAGCCACCTCTGGCATTTCCCCCCAAACTTGGCATGCCACCCCTGAGGGGTAGCCAACACAGTCCTCGTCATCCAGGAAATGGTTGTCCCTTCTTTTCCTGATGCTACTTTGGTATGAAATTTTTACAGATGTCTTAGGATCCTAATCTACTCCATGCATCAGCCCAAAACTTTAATGGCCCCTCTTCTAGTCCAGGGGTGGGGGAGACAGCCACAACCCCATGGCATGAAAAACATTGTATCTAGCACATAGTAAAGTCTCAGCGAATGCTGTCCCGCTTCCATTTTTATTGTTATTGGCATTGTAAACCCTGGTATGAGTTCATTATAACAGCCTTGATTGTGATAGGTTGATGTCTTATTTTGACCAATCCAAACATAATACTGCCTTGTGTATCTCCAGGTTAGATCTGAAACCTGTTTTAGATCTATGCAAACAAAATGGCAGGATAATGCTCTTATAACAAATCCCTAGAAACTTCCATCTAGCTCTTGTTCTTGCTCTTCAGGGATTCCAGGACAAACATTCCTCTTCCATCTCGAAGAGACCTCAGGGTCCAAACGCAGACAGTCACATGGGAAGCACCCTAGGTGCTGGCCAGAGGGTTTGCTTTGCTTTACAGCATGGAACATCTTCAAGTTCAGAGTCACACACACGATTTTCTAATGACACCTTTTAGGTATATAGGACATTTTGGATTCAGAGAACACTCAAATTCAGTAATTATTGGTCCCTTTCTGCCCTACGTGTATAAGAAATATTTTGGTGTTTTGTTGGTTGGCTCATTTTTTTTTTAAAGTTGTAGGTATTGGCTTCAAAGAGGAATGTGAACCAAAATCACAGAGTTTGGCAGAGAAAGAATATGATTAGTGTCCATTTGGCACATATTAGATGTTATCCTTGACTTTTAGAGCTTATTGGTGCAAATAATAAAACTCTTTGCTCGCAATTTATGTCCATCTTCTTTGGCTTTCATGTGTATCCTCGACTTAGCAGGAAATCATTTAAAAAATCAAAACATTTAACTATAAATGGGCATATTTAGACTCAGGAAAGTACTCACTAAGGTGGTTCTCTACATCTATCAGAGAAATGGTAACATCTATCCCACCCCCAGCATAAGGTGGAGAGAAGAAGTAATGAAGCTGTGCAGAGGAGATTTAAGAATCTGGATAACTTTTCAGGTCCACCAGGATCAGTAATTGTGAGTGAAATGGACAGAATATTGGGACTACCAACTCTCTATGCACAGGGTACTCTATCACCTCCTGAGGCAGAGGTTCTTGACCTTGGCTGGACATCAGAACTACCTGGAGAGTTTTACAAAGTTCCAATGCCTGAGTTCGACTCCAAGATTCTGACTTCACTGGTTTGCTTGTGACCTGGACAGCAGGACTTTTAAAAGCTTCCCCGATGATTTAATATCCAGACCAAGTTCAGGACATTGTCCTAAAAAGACTTCAGTTGGCTTTGGAAGTGCATCTTTTCCTTGGGATACTTATCATAATGATGGGCCAATTTTTGCTTAGTTTATCCAGCATTTAGTGTTTTACAGCAAGGTGATGTTTCAGAGTGTCTCTAACACACCATAGGAAGTGGAAACCCTGGAAAACATGATCACTTGGTACAGTGCAAGCAGCATAGTGGTTTGGCTGCTTCTGGTATTCTTGGCTACTTCACTGAATCAGATATAACATTTCTACATCTATCAGTATTATTGGTATTAATAGAAGTTTGAGTACCACAGTACTTTAAGAAAAGTATTCACCTAAAGCCACAAGAGTCTGATCTTTCATTTATGCTACTAGAATATAAGTTCCATGAACTTAGTGCTTTTATTTGTTTTGTTAATTGTTGAATACCCAGAGTCTAAAGAGTCCTTGGGATGTAGTAGGTACTCAATACATACTTGTTGAATAAGTGAACAAATAAGAGTGGATTACAGTCACCACAGCTTCCTGCTTCAACAGTGTTTGAATGGAACCTGGCACTTGATCCCCATCCCAGCCCCGACCCAGATCCACCCTTTCTGCCACCTCCTCACAGTGCCCCTGGACCACCCTAAGGCCCCCGCCACCACTCCAGGGCCACAAAGCCACCCCTCCTCAGCTGCCCTTCATAGCCACTGCATCCTCCTCGCAGGTGCACCAGAACTACCACCAGGACTCAGAAGTCCCCATCAACCTGGAGCTCTGTGCTTCCTACATCTCCTGTCCATGTCTTACTACTTTGACCACAATGATGTGGCTTTGAAGAACTTTACCTAATATTTTCTATACCAATCTCATGGAGAGGGAACTTGCTGAGAAACTGATGAAGCCGCAGAACCAATGAGATGACCAAATCTTCTTTCCAGATATCAAGAAACCAGACCGTGATGACTGGCAGAATGGGCTGAATGCAATGGAATGTGCATTACACTTGGAAACAAGTGTGAATCAGTCACTACTAGACTTGCACAAACTGGCCACTGAAAAACACAATCCTCATTTGTGTGACTTCATTGAGACTCACTACCTGGATGAGATGAAATCCATCAAAGAATTGGGTGACCACATAACCAACTTGTGCAGGTTGGGGGCCCCTGGATCTGGCGTGGCAGAATGTCTCTTTGACAAACACACTCTGGGAGACCGTGAAGAGAACTAAGCCTTAAGGGACTTCCCACAGCCACAAGGGACTTCCCTGGTCACCAAAGAAGTGTGTGCATGTTGGAGTTAACTACCTTTTCTGTTACGTGTACCAAATCATCCACGTATGTCTTTCTTTTGTACCCTTCCTTCAAATAAAGTAATTTGGCAACCCCCTACCAAAAAGAGGGGATTACGGTACACCCCATTGGACAGGGGAACCTGGTAGAAGCCTCTCTCTGTCACCCAGTCTGTGATCTCTAATAAGGAGAGGTGGCTCTGTCCAGCTTATAGGTCTCCCTAACCCTAACCCTAACCCTAACCCTAACCCTAACCCTAACCCTAACCCAGGATTCTCCAGAGGAGAATCAAAGCTAACAGCCTCTAAGTAATGCTCAAAGATTATCTAACACACATATTTTCTCTAGGACACAAAATAGCCATTTTTTTCCCCTCAGGAACACTAGACAGCACTTCCATACTATACTTGGGGACCATTTTAAACAGCAAGACCACCAACAGAAAGCACATAAATGCAAAAAATATGAGGCATTAAGTAGACTGTGAAAGGGACACTCGTTTATAGTATGAAAGCTAAAACAAGAAGGCAAAGTGTTGTCCCTCAGCTGGGACCACAAATTTTTTGCCACTCTGTGCATGTCCAAGAATGGTTTTATTTAGGGGTTACAAATAACTTTTAGCAAGTAGGTGGATTCACTATTATGAGATCTGTGAATAATGAGGATCTATGTATTAGAATGGTCAGATCAGTGACATGCATTAGGGAATTACCAGGATTTCTGAGGATGGGGAGCATGCATGAGATACACTTCCTTTGAGTGCCCCAAAGCATTCAACATAGTTCTGGGCACAGAGAGGGTGCTTAGTAGGTCATTTTTGGACTCTTTATCCCATTTAATAAACACATGTACTATTCCTGTGTAGACTGTCTCCATGAGGAGCCTGTGTTTTTGCCTCGTACCCATCTGCTAGCAGGATGCCCATTCCACAGGCGTTAGCGAGAAGTAGAGATTTTTCTAAGTTTCCACAGGGGCAACAGTAAAGTCTCTCCCATTTCTCTCCAGTCTTCCCACCAGCTGGAGTCTCCCACATGGCCCTTCCCTCACACAGAGCCAGCCTGTCCTTCACTCTGCCCACAACCAGGCCTCTCATCCCTCTCCAGGTTTATGCTTATAAATTAGTCTCTGTCCAGGCTCCTCCAAGTTCACCTATCATGTAGCTCAGGAAACAAAGGTTACCTGGATTCTCACCATCATTAGAAGTGGAAAATTATGATTCCCTGTCACTCATATCCAGTGCTCGCTTCTTTGTAAATGCTGTGCTCGGTGCCATAAGGAGAGTTGCAGTGATGAAACAGATAATGCCCCTTCTCTAAGGAGCCACAAACCTGTGGTCCCTCTGGTGGGTTCTGAAGTGTGGGAAGTCAGAAGAGGTGATTAGACTAAAATCGAAGAGCCCCGTGCAAGTCAACAGAAATGCAGACCAGCAAAGAAGGCACACACATATGCACACCCCTCAACTATGTTTAATCATGGCAAGCATGTATTTTCTGTGCAGTTTCTACTGGAAGGGAAAAACGAACAAAGGTACATTCACATTTGTGGCCTGTGAATACATTATAACTTAATTATAGACTGTATGAGCTTATAAATAATGTGACTATGACTAGATGTGTAGTATATAAATTAATGAATTAGTTATTAGTTTGCCCTAAGTGACATTCTGGAGTGGAGATGAATGAATTTTGTTTTGTTTGCTCAGAATTGAGCTAAGGATAGAATATAGATCCAAAGAATATTAAAGGTTGTATTTAACTTAGTAAACACTAAGGAAAAAATACATAGTAAATTCACTTTCCTCTGCAAATGTGTAAAAGCAAAATTTTAAATTGGCACAATGACCTATTGAGACAATTAGGTTACTATTTTGCAGTTAGTGATCCATTGTCATACATTTAGCTGTTTGGACAAACCACAGTGTGTTTTAAATTCTAGACTTATGTATCCTTGTTAGGTTAATTTCAGCTGCCATGCAAGTATGGGAATATGTTTTGTGGGAATATGAGCTAATTTAACCTCCCTCTCAATAAAGATATTTTTTGTTATTGGAGAAAAATATAAACATTGAAATTTGTAGGACTCATTGAAATCAGAGACTGTCATTAGTGTTTTTGGTGTACCCCCGCCACGTTTTATTGCTTTTTATTCTAGTGTTTTGATAGACACATGTAATTGATAGTGTTATTCATATCTTTCTAGACAGATTGTTTTCACTTTGTAAATATTTTCTATGTGTTTAAAATATTTTATAAATATCATTTATGCTGCATAATCATCTGAAGGAACCATGATTTACTACCATTTTTCTCTGTCACAAATAACCCTTAAATACTCATCTTTGGACATAAAGACCTTATTTCTTCAGCATTCTTTTAAATAGATCTCAAATTGGAATTACTGATTTAACACTATGAACATATTTTTAATTTTATATGTGTAGACATTGGTGATTTCATTTTAAAAATTAGCCTCTTCTAAATAACTTAGGTACACTTTCTCCAGAAAACAGAAAACCATCACAAAGCATTCCAATATGCAGTTGAAATTACTTTTAATTATCTTCAGACTTGGATTATACTCATGACTGTCCCTTCCCAATGGCACAGAGACCATTGAGAGTAGTATTTCACCCCAGTACCTATGTATGAAATTTGTAAGGACTAGCCAAAAAAAAAAGCCTGCCAATTGTCTAGTTTGTGCCCAAGACATTGGGAGTGTCCAAATCAGCTACAACACTTCCAGCCAGGACAAAAAGGCTATATGCTTGCTAGCATGCTTTTCTTTTGTTAAAGTCCATTTTTCCAATAAAATATTTCAAAATAATGGGGAAACGGAAAAAATATGCCTTTGTACATTATTGCATTAGGGCTCATAAAAAGCACGTGCATCCCTGTTAGAGGAATTTGAATACGTCTGGTAATGGCAGCCACTTACATGAGATGTGAACAGTAAAAATGTTGTGAAATTGGGAGGTTTGTCTTTGGTAGTTTCTCACAGCAGGAAAAAAATGGCCTTCACAACTCTATTTGACTACAGTCAAATACCCATACAATTGATTCCCAGCGTCTCCACGCACAACACGGAGACCGTGGCTTGACCACCGGTTTCATCTCGGAGAGAGCTGTGCTGTTACTCTCCAGCTCTCAGGGAGCGCCTCTGGCCTGCTCCACTTATTAAAACTGTAAAGGAATCTGCTCACAGCATTTTACTGCATGTGTCTTTGGGTCCTTAAAGAGATTGACAAAGCCTTGTTTCTCTTTTCCTCGGATCCTTTAATCTCTAGCACATTCAGCAACAATAGTTCTTTGTTAGGCAGTTATTCCCACTAATGCAGTAACTAGACAGTGTTGAGGGTATATTTATAAAATGAAGAAGCAGCTTGTGATTTTTCCAGCAGAATTTTTCCCATATTTGACCAGGAGATAGGAATACAACAATGACTTACATTAACATAGCACAGTATAGTTTATAAAAATGGTCACATACTTTCATGTGGAGATCACCTTTTTAATCCTCACAGGAATGCTGTGTTGTAAGTATTAGCCCCACATTATATAATCAGCAACCAAGATGCAGTGCATTTGAGTGCCCAAGCAGAGCCCTAAATAGTGGGAATCAAGTGAAGCCAGAGCAGATCTGAGGTGAGCTGCCGTGAACACAGGCGCACACACACACATGCTCACACTTAAAGCCATAGGAAGCTAAAATTGAGTTTCAGAGCCAGTTAAATATGAGACACCTTATTCCAATTCTTTTTTTTTTAAATCCTTACCCAAGGACATCCTTTCATTGCTTTTAGAGAGAGAAGAAGGGGGAGGGAGAAACATTGTTGGGGAGAAACATGAATTGGTTGCCTCTTGCATGCACCCTGACTAACAATGGAACCCAAAACCTAGGTATGTGCTCTGACTGGGAATCGAACCTGCAACTCTTCAGTCTTCAGGACAACACTCCAACCAACTGAGCCACACCAGCCAGGGCCTCATTCTAATTCTTGTTTTGTATTTTTTTTATTGTTTATGCTATTACAATTGTCCCAGTTTTTCCCCACTTCATGCCCCCAGCCAACCCCCCACTTCCAAAGTCAATCCCCACATCATTGACATATACAAAGGTCCATGTCCACAGGTCCTTCTTATATGTTCTTAGATTTCAGCCTCCACTCCTAAATCTGTGTCTCCTTCACTAAATTTCCTGTATTGTTAATACGCTACATGTTCACAATCTCCAGTTACCTTGATTGCAACCTTGTATGGAAATACACAGGCTTGTGCTTGTCTTGTTAAACCAGGCAGGTACGTTTGAAGAAAAATATCCAAAGAATCTAAAGATGTTGTTTTAGTAAATTAACATAACTTAAATTCAAGGTTTCGGTAATGGCAGTTGTCTAATATAGCGTGATAAAATTATTCTCCAAGTGCCCATGATTAACTTGGTTAATTAGAGATGGTCCAACTCCCAAAGCACACACACAACCTGGGTCTGTTAGCTTTGCTCAATAAAATAACCACTGTGACATAAATTTTCTGAGTAAAATGTAAAATAAATTAGAAAATCAGATAAGTTGCTGCTTCCATATATATTTTCTAAAAATCAAACATAACTAAACAATATAAAAGAACTTTAACTCTCATAAAAAGAACTTTATGAAAACCAAATTAAATTTTAATCAATTTGAATAAAATTGAGTTTTGGGGAAATTTCATTTTGGGTGTGTTTCATCTCTGTGAAATGAGAATGTGACCTACTGCAAAGTCCTTAAAATGAATAGGCTGTGTTGTAGAACTAGGAAGCCTAACTTCGGACACTGACAAAGAAAGCAGGAAATAGTAAGTTTTTCATGAAAGCCTGACCTTATCTCAGACTCAGGAAATTCTTGGGCAAAGGGGTGAAGAAACATGTCTCAGCAATCAGTCATGTAATTTAGTTTGGAGGTAGTTTGTAAATACTTTTAGGTACACCTTCACCTGATGTGAAAGTGCCTTTCTGTACTAGTTCCTTCAGCTTAGAAGAAGATGGGTGAGTTTTGGGGAAGGGAAAAAGAAGAATGATCACCCAAAGACAACAGCTATTCTATCAGTAAGGAATGTGTTTGGCTGCAAGTAATAGGAAACTTGGCTACAGTGGCTCACCCAACAAGAAGTAGAAGGGGTTTCCAGTCATCCTTAACTATCTGAGAGGGATTGATTCTAGGACCCCCTTGTATAAAATAGTGTAGTATTTGCATATAACTTATGCACATTCCTCCATATACCTTAAATCACCTATAGATTATTTACAATACCTTATACAATGTAAACAGTTGTTACACTATATTGCTTAGGGAATAATGACAATTAAAAAAAAGTCTGTACATGTTTAGTACAGACTTGACCATCATAAGCCTAATACATGATAACATCAGCAACAATGCTAACATTTTTTAAAAGTACAGAGTCTGACACAAATAACACCCATTTTTATCACAAAATGTTTTATTACAAATCATAAACATGTAATTCTGTAACATAATATCATACTTAAACACAACATATGACATTTTAGGTGAAATGTTCAAATTAAAACTATAAATTATTACACCCATATTATCACCCTACCAACCACACTCAAGCAGGCATCACTTCTGCCGGACCCCTGTACTTTCGCTCTGCAATGGGTTGAATCTGCAGGTGCAGAACCTGTATATATGGAGGGCCAGCTGTACTTGCATGCAGAACAAGGAGTCCAGGTGTAGATGCTGCTGGTGTGGGTTTAGCCACCCAACAATGCTGTCCAGACCCCAAGCCTAATGGTCAAAAGTAGGGTGCTGCACCTCCCAATATTGAGTCCTAAGTCAAAGCCATTAGAAGGAACAGAGAAAAGGGTTGTTTTGGATAAGTCCAAAATTATCAGATGAGCAAATGTTGCTCAGAAGCTCTCTCAGCAAATGTCTGCCTAATCTCACTGGCCAGAAATGGTCATTGGGCTACCTCTAGCAGCAAGACAGACTGGGGAGGAGGGCAGGGATGAGGCGACATCAGCCTATCGTCACTAGGCAGCAGTTCCTGGTTTTAGTTACATTTCAGAAACGGTTGCTGAAGGCAGTTTTAAAGGATCACTGGAAGTGTAATGTCAGAGAATCTGCAGACCCCTTCAGACTAGTATTCAATCACTTTTGAAAACCAGATGATAAAATAGATCATGGCTGGGGGGGAAAAATGAGACAAGCTTTGTAGCAAAATATGCCATGCCCAAAAATCAGTGGGAAGAGAGAAAAGTCCTTTCTAAAAAACGCCAAAGGTCTTCACAGAGACCATTTTGAGAGAAATGATATTTCCTCCTTAACAGTTTCCTTTGCAGAAATTATGGTCAACACATTTGTGAGTTGCTGCCTGATTTTCTCCACTATGTGAAAAGGAATCATTTGAAATGAATTCAAACAATAAGAAAAAATGTTTTAACTGTTTGTATGCAAATATGTGCTGTAAAACTCTTAAAAAACAAGCATACTTTGATTTTCATTAATTGTATAAAGATAAGCTTCAATTCACCCTCAGGTCTAAGTACGCTGAATTTCTAATTGTAATTTTTTATGCTTATTTAAGTCATACATATTATAGAGATTAATGTTCAGGACAACATGGAGTTCAAATTCCCACTCTCCCACTTCTAAATGCATGACCTTGGGCAAGTTACTTAACTTCTCCGGAACTGGGTTTTGTCATCTGTAAGTGGGGACCACAATGCCTACTGTGCAGGGTTGGTAATAGGACTAACTCTCGGTGAGGCTTCCAGCATGGTGCCTGTCAGTCGCACAGTAGGGGCTCAGCCTGGTCACTGCCCTCCTCCTAAGTCATAGTTCTAATGCTTCTAGAACTGTCATACCATGCTATTTTACATTTGTTCTTCCCTCTTTTTTGTCTTTCTGCAACTAGAGATGTGCTAATCAGGGATGGAGGCAGAAAGTGGGTGGTAGCAGTAATTTGGGGGGTTGTATGAAGACAACCTATTTTTGCCCAGACTAGTCCAGAACCTCTTTGTTTTTAGATATTTATAATTTATACCTGCCTTCTTCCAACATGGGCTAAGAGGTAGTCTGTACCACCTCACTCTTCAGTAATAACGACAGTGTAATAAGCACTAACCTTAGAAGAACAGAGGCAGAGTGCTGGCTGTGCACTGACTAAATGTGTGACTGTGAGCACATCACGTAGTCTCTCAGGCCCCTCCATTTCCTCACCCGGGAAGTGGAGCTAGCAGGACCTGTATTAAAGCCTGAGCGTAGGCTTATGGGAATAAATGAGGTAATGGGCTTGAAAGCCCTTCGTAACTGTAAGGGCTATAGGAAGGCAAGATTTTTTCCCTTTGATTTCACCAACTATTATAACTCTCAAATATGCCCAATTAGTTAATTACATAGTGTGCATCTGTGTCAAATGTTTACTTTTTAATAGGCCACTCATGTATACCTGGGCCGTGTACTTCCCTCCCTTCAAATCACTACCACCAAGTAGTGCCCAGAGACTGCTTATGTTATAATGTGAGCCTGAACCAAGCATAATTAGCAAGGAACTGTACCATAACAAATTCATACATGGCAGAATGTAAAGTACTTTAAAATCGGCATCCATTTGAGATAGACTGCCCTTTAGTTGGGTAATCAAGAGTTGGCAGCATACCCCCATCTAGAAGCTCATGTTGCATATTGACCTGGAAAGGTATTAGTCCAGGTAACGATGGCAACTTTTATGTTAACAATCAATCACTTTAATGACTACAAGAAAGCATCCTATCATCCTGCCAGAAACAGGAATTAAGAGTGACTCACTCATCAGTTGAGTATGTGCATGTTTTCCACGTGTCAGGTGCTACACTGGAGCCATGGGCAGGCACCCGGACTCATCTCCAGAGGTTACAGATTAACCCAGGGGCCCTGGCAGCAGCAGAGACTGATAATCCCCCTGCTTTCAATCCCGTCACAGAAACAGAGCCGCTAGAAGGGTGGTTGCCAGGGCTGGGGAAAGGAGGAAGGGGGAATTATTTAATGAGTACAGAGTTCCACTTTTGCAGGATGAAGAGCGGTAATTGGAAATTTCCGGAAATTGGAAATTGGGTTGCACTGCTGAATGTCCTTAACACTACTGAACTATATGCTTAAAAATAGTTTAAGACGGTAAATCTTATGTAATGTGTATTTCACCACAATTTTTAAACATTAAAAAAATAAAAAAGCCACTGGATACCAAAACCCAATGGACAACATTTACCACAGAAAAGGTGACAAGTTATTCCTTCGAATCCCAATAAAAAGGGTTGAAACAACCCACCCGCCCATGCCACCAGGCCTTTGTACAGTCAGCTTTGTGGATCTAGTCACCATGTTTTTAACATGAAAACAACATGAAACGGAGCTCTGAGGAGTTAGAAAAGATACCTTGAACAATACCTTCTTGATAAGTTCAAGAAAACTAATTTTCCATAAAAACAAGCACAAAAAAGGAATAAGCTCAATGTCATACTAGAAAAAAATCCCATATAAGAATGAGAGAGAGAGAATGGATATAACATCCCTACAGATAGTAAAAGTGAGCCAAAAGACATACCTACAAAACAGGTGAAAGCTATGACCTACTATTCAAAATGAGCTACAAGACATTTTTTAAAAATACAAGATACTAAATAATAATAGAAATCAGAAGAATTAAAAAATGAGATGAAGAGCTCAGGAAATAATTGCAAATAAAAAGTAAAATTATTTTAGAACTATAGTGAAAAGACAAAAAAACACAGTAACATATAAAGACAACATACAATTCCTCAAAAGAAATAGGTCAGAAGGAGGAAAACTGTTAAAATTAAAAAGAAATGAAAAATCAAAATTAACCACTGAAAATATGCAAAGCAGATATAGCGCACAAAACTATCACAAGAGAGCAAATTAAATATTTAAAACTGCGTTCTAGAACCATATTCTAAAACTATATCCTACAAAACTGTCCAAAATATATATATATAAATAAAATTGGAGAAGTGGAGAGTATACCTAGGAATAATGATCCAGAATGACAGACACATTCTTGTAAAATTAGTGAACTTTTAAAGGGAAAAAAAATCCTTTCAACATCTGACTAAAAAGAGAAAGTGACTTACAAGGTAAAAAACTTATTGTCAGACCTCTTGACAGCAGCTCTTTATGCTGGGAAAAAATGGAGCAACCATTGAATAACGGAGGCAGCTTAGGTTTGCTTGCAAGCCACCTTATAAGCGGTACCCTGGGCGTGGGTGGTGGAAAAAAGAATCCCTAGACAGGTCCAGACACAGAAGGCACCACTCTCAAGCAGGAAGGCTTCGTGCAGGAAGGTGGAAGTGTTTTCTCACTAAAGAAAGCCTTGAAAATTTTTAAGCTGCTAACATATTTCAGAATTGTAATGTATTCTCAAAATGTTTATGTGCAATATTGGGTTCATTGCATACCACCCCATGTCCATATTTTTCCTTTGTTTTCACAAAGAGTACATTATTTCTAGCTAAAAGGATTTTTAATATTTGAATGTGAGTGATTTATTCTGTAAATCCAGGATCTGTTGCTATTAAATAAATTACATACAATTCAGTGATTTTATTAGAGTAGATGTGATTTAAGCAACATACTTAAATTTTTTTATGTGTAAGTAGAACCCTTGATAATCCAGCCTCTGAGTTGGTTGGTAATTCAGATAAGTGATTGTATGTAATTAAAGAGAAATCTAAACAAAATTGTTTATAAAGCACTCTCCATCTTTATTTATTTTGGGGCTAATTATTTTTAGATATTTTAATAGTATATAAAATGGATAGCAAGGTATATTTACACTTTAATGCACAGAACACCTTAAACTAAATTCTAAAAAGAATTTGCATCTTATGTAATGCTTTTTGTACAAAGTAGTGGCCAAGGTTCAGGGTCAGACAGTTTACCCTGCTTCACGCCATATGCAGAACAAATTCAAGATGAATTAGGATTCCAAATAGAAAAAAATATTAATAAAGAATTCAAGATGGATTAAAGGACGAATTGCCAAAAAAAAAAGTCAAACCAATAAAATAGAGCTATTCTGATGACACAGAAACCATAGAGGAAAAGATCGACAGTTACATGAAAATGTTAAGCGTATATGTTCATTCATTCATTCATTCATGCGTCATTGTTTTTGTGGAGAACGCTGCTCTCAGTGCTGAGGATAGGATGCAGCAGTGCACCATGCAGCCGTCATCACCCTCTCCTAGAGCTTACGTGCCACACGGCAACCAACGACACACACAAGTGGCTGCAGGCAAAACTGAAAGACAGTGATGCCTGGAGAATTATTTGCAAAATATATGATAAAGAGTAAATATTTGTAAAAAAAAAAAAAAGAGCTCATATGAATTGATAAACAAACCAAGTGGAAAATGAGCAGAAGTTACAAATACTGAATTAAAAGGAAAGCAAGTACACATGGCCAATAAACGTGTGAAGCGTTGCTCAGCCTCACAGCAGTCCCAGCAGGGCAATTAGAACAACAATGACAAACAGTGTTTCCCCTTCTGCTTGACCTGACTTTTAAAAATTTCTAACTCCTCCTGCTGGGAAATGTGCGTGGAAATGAGCACCCTCATACGCTATTGGCAAGTCCGAGAATTCCTAACAACCTTTTTGAAAGTAGGGAGTATCTATTAAAATTAAATATTCTCATACCCTTTGCCCCAGACACCACATTGCTGGGAACCTGTCCCACAGAAATGAAAGCATTGATACATAGGATGTTTGTGTAAGAATCTTTATTGTATCATAGTTTGTATATAGAAAAAAAGAAAACTTGAAACATCCTGACTGTTCTTGGAGGTATGTCTATGTTATAGAATATTTTACAGCTTTTGAAAGAATGAATTTGATTTATATGTATTGACCTAATAAGATCAATATATGGTATATTGATTGTTCACTGACAAGGCAGTTTGTAGGGTAATTGGTATGAAATTTTTAATTAAAAAAGAAAGTGAAAAATGTATATGCACGTATAAACTGCTAACGTAGGTTATTTGGGGGTAAGGACTATCATAAGATTAAAGAGGACAATCTACTACCTCTTATAACATACTTGTATAACAGTGTTGTTTGAATTGTTACGATGAGCAGGTACTTTTTTAACATCGTATGGAAAAACAATTTATTTCACGATATTTTGGAGGATGGAACTGTAATCAATGGTAGAAGTTCAGGAAGGCTGATTTTTAGTTCATCTAAGGAAAAACTTTATAACAATAACAGCAATTCAACAATGGGTTTCAGAACCTTGGGTGTGGGTTTCTGGACATGTTCAGGCTGAGACCTGCAGCTAGGGGAGAGAAGACTTCGTATCTTATTTGAAGGCTGGACTACATGACTAAGATTCCTCCCAACACCCCCCCACCCAGTTTTTGTAATAGCTTAATCACATTACATAACAAGATGTGTAATTATTTTTATTAAAGTTTTTATTGAGATATAATTGGAATATTACATTAGTTTCAGATGTACAATATAATGATTTGATATTTGTATATATTGCAAAATGACCACAATAAGTTTAGTTAACATCCTTCACCACACAGCTACAAGTTTTTTCTTGTGGTAACAACTTTTAAGATCTACCCTCTTAGCAACTTTTAAAGACAATACAGTATTATTAACTGTAGTCACCATGCCGCACCTTACATCCCCATGACTTATTTATTTATGACTGGATTGTGTGCCTTTGATACCCTTCTCCCATTTTTCCCTCCCCCACATCCCCCTGCTTCTGGAAACCTCTGTTCTCTATGAGTTCAGTGTTCTGTTTGTTTGTTTTAGATTCCACATATAAGTGAAATCATATAATATTTGCCTTTCTCTTTCTGACTTATTTCACTTAACATAATACCTTCAAGGTCCATCCATGTTATTGTAAAAGGCAGGATTTCCTTCCTTTTTATGGCTGTGTTGTATATGTATATCACATTTATC
Source organism: Anoura caudifer (assembly GCA_004027475.1). NCBI lineage: Eukaryota > Metazoa > Chordata > Mammalia > Chiroptera > Phyllostomidae > Anoura > Anoura caudifer. The sequence goes on along the minus strand of PVKU01001926.1, from coordinate 12,886 downwards.
TCTTCATCCCTAGACTGATTGGGATGAATGAATAAGTCAGAAGTGATTGATGAACATTTAGATTTGTTTTCGAGTTTGGGCTGTTGTCAATAATGTTGCAATGACCATGGAAGTATAGATAACTTTTCTAGTTAGTGTTATTTCCTTCAAACAAATAGACAGCAGTGGAATTGCTAGATCATATGGTAGTTCTTGTTTTAATTTTTTTAAGAACCTGCATTCTGTTTTCTAATTAACCATCCCCTGTTCGCATTTCTATTTTATTCCAATCTAAGAGATTTCAAACACGACAACTCCAAAGACACTAGTACCAGAAGAGCTCTCTTAAACCACAACTGGACCCGCATTGGTCTAGAAAGAAAAATTCCAGAATATCTTTTGCAAACAGGTTTACTCTTAGGAAAGTCTTTCCTGTTGTGATTGATACCCTTTGTGCTGAAACTTATACCCATTTCCCCCACTTCAGATATTAAAGAATCAGAAATGATTCTTGGCCTCAAAAGGACCTCCTAGGTGATTGCTTCCACCTTCCCCTTTTAGAGATGGAAAGAAAACTGAAAACCCAGGAGAATGTGGAACCCACCTGTGGTGAGAACTGGTGCCAAAACCCATTCACCTCCTTCCTACACCAGTAAACTTCCTGTTGTCCCAGGCATTCCTTTCCCTCAGATACGCACTAGCCTCCCCTCGCTGGTTCTACATACAATGTCTTGTTCTCATTAGATGTATAGTACTTACAGAACATCCAAAGTATAAACTAATGTATCAATGTCAAAGGCCCAGGTAGGCAAAGTAAGAGTGTTTCAGAGCCAGGATAAAACTGAATGGCTCCTAATTTTGTTCTAAGGATCTAGAACCTCCACTTTCACCTCTCCAGTTCCAGACTCCATGCTGGGGCTTTGTTTTAAAATCAAGGTCCCACAGGATTAGGAACCAAGGTGATTTTTTTTTCACGTCTATTCAAAACTGAATCCCTGCCACCATCAAGAAGCTCAAGTTCTTTGCTCAGCATCTACTTGTGTCTGGGCTTAGTGAAAATCCCTGAGGAGCAGTGGATGCTTCCAGCACCAAATGATTTCTGCATGAGGTCCAAGCATTCCTCCTTGTCTGATATGCGGCTCACACCACACACCAAGGAGGATGTGACTAATAAAAATGTGACTTCAGAGACTCTGCAAGTCCAGACAACTTCTGATAAACATTTAGACAGAAGTCGAGAATGTTTTCCTTTCTGAGGGGAAACTATGTGGTCTATGGTGTGAGCGGGAGGAGGTAGAAGAGAGTAAGTCTAAATATCAGCTTCCTCCTTTCATAATTCTTACACAGTGTAGCAGCAGCCATTTGTAACTCCTTGGCAGGCTTTCATAATCATACCCCTTACCTGGGTTCAAGCCACAGAAAAGAGGGACAGGATCTGTGAAGAATGGGCAATTCCAAAGTGATTGCCAAGCCAGTTTCAAACTAAACTGGACATTGGGGCCAGTTTCCCTGGCTCCAACTCTGAGGCCAGGACTGCTTCAAAAGGTATCCACTCAAGGCACACTTGAAGTACCAAGATTCAGATTCTCATGGATTCTCATTTCCTGTGCTGACAAAAGCAGGAGGCTTGCTGGAGGAAATGGGCGTTGACTTCCGGGGGAGGAAGGTGAGGTGGAGTAGATGGCACCCCTCAGCATTCTCAACCCACCCAAGGAATTCCAGGAACATGGGGCCAGGACAGGGAGGAGAGATTGAAGAGCAGAGAGCCAGCAGAGACATCCCCTCGGCAGGGGAAAGGAAAGCCGCCGAGTTTTTGAGATCCAAAGCACTTTCATTGGTAGTACTGATCCAGCTTATGCCTTTGAGCACTTTCCTTCCCATTGACTGTTTGGTTTGTCTCCTCACATTTCCTGGACCGGTGTGTGTTATGGGGTATGAGGGTGCTGGGTGGAGGTGGATAAGACTGGCATTCTCTCTAACCAATTCTAATAAAAAAGTAAGAAAAATAAATGTCTTGCAGGAAAAGATATTGATGTTAACTTTACTAAAACCCTTCATGTATTCGGAATCTCATGTCCGGTGGGAAACATATTTGAAAGACATTTTCGAGTATCTGTTTGTATTTCAGCCATGACCGCTGTGGCCAGGAGCCCCCGGCCAGAGTGCAGTTCTGTCACTTCTCCTCCTTCCGATTTTAAGCAGGTGGAGAAATGATTGCATTTTGACGTCATAAGGATTCCCATGCTCAGTTTTAGATATTTCTTGCTTTCCTGGGAGAGTACTTTATTTGAAAAAGCTAGTGTTCAGAAACAGTCCTTTGTTTTTGTTCTTTCATATGTTCACTTATTCATTCATTCATTCGTTCATCCATTCGTGGGGATGGAAAGAGCCATATCAGTGGGCCATGACTCAGAAACCTGGGAATTGTGATCAGGCTGAAAGCTCCGGAGTTAAATGTACCATAGAATCAATCCTGGCCCTGCTACCGATAAGCTCTGTGACTCTGTTCAGAGCCTCTGCCTTCTCATCTGTAAATGGGGTTAATATAAGCATAACCGCCTCGTTGGAATCTTGTGAAAATTATCTGATAACATAAGGAAGAGCCTGTGCTGCACCTAGCATATAATAAGCTCAGGAAATGGTAGTAGCAGAAGTATTAGTGGTGATGGCAAGGGCAGTAGTAATTTTTATTATTAACAATTATTATTAATGAGACCAATAGCATAAGAGTGATAGGGCAAACCACCGTTAGATGTCAGTGGGGGGAGAGATTGCGGGATGGGAAGATTTCATGTAGAACTTGACTTGCCAGGTTTCTTTCCTTTGAGCTCTATTTTTTTTCAATCGCATCTTAGTGCAGAAATTGGGAAAGTCCTTTTCCTTTGCATTACATTTTCTATTACATTCCTGAGGACTGTAGCTTTGGAACCAAATTCAATTGAAGGCTACATCCCAGCACTCGCATTGACCTTGGAGTGCCAGAATAATTATTCTGTCAATTATTTGACTTGTTAAAGTGTGCTTACCTTGGAGAACCTCTGCAAAGGAGGACTGTGTTAATGTGTAACGCAGAGATAAGCCAGGTGCTGCTTTTTTTTTTTCATGGCTGTTCAACTGGAAAACTGAAATGGTTTCTATTTGCATCTCATCCAGCAGTATTGGATGGTGGGGGGAAAGGGCTTTTACTAATGAAGTACAGTGGGATGTGAATTTTAGCAACACAAAATGCAATTTGTTTCTGTTTTAAGAAGAAAAGTAAATTACAAGACCGTGTAATACATCACATGAAGAAGGGATGATATTCAGCAAGAAGACAGCCAAGAGGAGTACTCTGATTTGGTTGAATCAGGTAGCTTTGTGCTTCTCTTGTAGATGGGATGAATGGTTCCCACTTGAATGGATGTCAAGGTCATTTTTCTTACCTTAAATAGAAGGCATTAATCACTGGGGCTGGATGACAAGATTTGGGACAGGAAGAAATGAGCAACTGCAGCAGGAGGCATTGAGTTGAGCCAGGAGGGTTGGGGACCCTGTGGGCAGGAGCCAGCTCTGGCCCAGTGGCAGCTTCCAGGCTGCAGGGGCGAGTCTGGGGGGAACAGTGGAGTGGTAAAGCTGACCTTCTAGAGCCCTAACAGCTCTGTTGGTAATTTTCCATTGTTAGAGAAACCTCCTAGTCATCATACAAGTGCATTTCTGAAAGGCCTGACGGCTCAGGGCTCAGTAAACTCTGGATTAGCCAGCACCCATGCCCCCAGTGTGCCAATATTCTCTAACTCACTGCACAGGTAAATAGGAAATGCATATTTGTATCATTGGCCCATCAAGGCTAAGGGTGTTTTGAGGGAGGAGAGAAAGAAATTGATAATTAGGAATAAAACTCTGGAATTTTGAGGCAGAAGAACTATGTTGAAGACTGAGGAACTGGAAAGCAAACACTGGATCTATAACCACTTTTCCATCAACTGCAACAAGTAGTTTACTTGGATGGTGGTTAATTGATGTGTCGAGGCAGAATTTTTGGTTACCTATAAAGTAACATGGCATAGTGGTTAGGCCCCTGGGTTCTAGAACCAACTTGCCTAGTTTTGAATCCCAGCTCTACCATTTTTGAGCCTTGTGAGTTTAAGGCCAGTCACTCAGTCTTTCTGTGCCTCAGTTTTCACCTCTGTAAAATGGGAGGTAGCTCCAACTGCACAAGGTTGTAGAGAGGGTTGGTTACACAACTGGATGCCATCAGTGAGCAATCAATGAATAGCTGTTGCTGTTGTTTTTGTTAATGGCCTCTAGTGGGGAGGTGAGGGAGCAGGATTGAGTTGAGGCAGAAAACGTTAATGTGAAATAGGATCTTAGAGTATGGTGGTTGATTGGGAGCTCTGCAAGTCACTCAGTTCAGCCTCTTCCTTAACCAGGAAGACAAATTCCATCACATTTTTAAATAATTATCTTTTTAAATCATAAATGACAGTGACCATTTATTGAGTGTTCACTGTGCACCAGCCAGCCTGGGAAGTACTGTGCACGTATCATAACAATCTCACAAGGCCTAGGTACTATTATTGCCCCATTTTATAGATGAGAAGACTGAGGCTCAAACTGATAATTAACTTACCCAAAGTCACTTACACTAGAATTTAGATCTGTCTGAATCCAGAGATTATGTAAACACAGCAATTCCTTTCCCTTTGCGTTCCATTTTCTGTTACATTCCTAAAGACTAAAGCTTTGGTGCAGAATTCACCTGAAGGCTCCTACATCCCAACATTTGCATTGGACTGTCATTTGCCTTTTCAAAATTTGCTTACCTTGAAGAACCTCTGGGAAGGGAGGACTGCTTTATTGTGTCTTGTGGTCTCATAGAAGCAATTATTTAATATCTATGCTTTGTTTCTTGCATATAAATCCAGGATACCATATTTTGAAAATTAAATCTATTAATCTTGAATGAAGCATTCCCAATGCTGTTGAGATTAGCTATGTAAAGACATGGTAATATTAAGTAATAAAAAATTTTCTTTGGAATCAATCCAGTGTATTTGATTAAAGAAAAATGAAGACTTCATCCTTGACAACCCTAAGCCATTGCTCATATACACACAACTGCCTTTAAGGAAGTCTTGTTTATTGTTGGACAGCTTTGTTGCCCATGCTTTGTTACCTTGACCTTAAATGTGCAGTGCATCTTTGATCTTAGTGCTTTCTTCTGAAGTAACTAAAATCCAGACTCCTCATTCCGTGACATGGCTTTCCTTCAGATGTTGGAAGATATTTAACAGGTACTTCCTTCCCCTCAGGCTTCTCTCCTTTAGTTAAACACTCACATACTATGTTCGTTTTCAGACCCCATAACATCCTTTAATGGGTCAGTTCTGCTTTTAACCTCTTGAATGGGACCCAGGGCCACAGGGCTGGTTGGGTGGGTACAGCAAACAGTGGAGCCAGAGGCATGCGCGAACGCAGACCGAGAGGGCTGGCCTCCAGCTCTCTGCCTCACTGATGTGATGGCGGGCTCCACAGTTAAATAATGAAGGCATAGTGATGAGCAGAGCCAAGGGAAGAGCTTCCAAACACTGTTTCAGAGTGGTCCATGGCAGAGGCTTTATGTCATTGCTGCTGTTTGTATTTCAAGTGAGAATTTCTCATTACATTCATTCTAACAAAGAGAGCCTCGGTAGTCAAGATTTTTATACACTATTTCTAAATTCTGAGGAGCAGGTTCTAAAAATGAAGGGATGTTCCTTCTTTTCATAATAAGGGACATTTGTAGCTGTGTTTATCACAGATCCGTGTTACAAATAGATGAGGATGCGTAGAAAGGGAGATATTTAAAGTCAGATATTGAGATAGTTGGGTGGCTCCTTTGCAATCTAACTACTATCCTGCTCTGCTTTGTGTCCACCCTTTTTCTCAGATGTGAAATTATTGGACTTTATTTTTCCACTTGTCAAATTCTCTTTAGCTTTTTAACTGCTGTGTTGAACTCTTCTTTCCCTTAAAGGCATTTAGTTATTTTTTTAATGTTTTTGCTTCACTGAAGCTTATTATGTTTTTTATGGTTTTATAGTTACCTTGCAGAAATCTCATTAGAAAAGCACTTTAATATATTACTTGGCAACCAGACATCTGACAGTGTCCTAGTTCATTAGTTAGGAAACCTCCCCCAGCTCAGAGGAATGGACATTCCTCTGTGAATTGGGAAGCTCTGATCACTGCTTCGAGGGCCAGGACTTTTTATAATGCATTTTGTGGGAAGAGATACTCTAAATCTAGGCAAATAAAAATAGCACCGATTAAGAAAACAGTGAAACATTCTTGAAGAAGGAAGATAAGCTCATTTCAGAAAACAGGTCTCCTTTCGTGGGCAAGAGGCTCATCAAACAGCCTCATGCCAGACTACAGACTACATTGAAATGATGCTAATGGGGATAGACTTTTCAAAGCTATGTTCATTTTACCATGAATAAATGGATTCAAGTCTTATTCGTGGGCTTTTAATTTTCAACTTTGAATTTGCAAACTATCAAATTCCTTCAGAGATATGGTGTGCAGAGAAGGCTCCGAGTAATAGGATTGCTTATTTTTTAAAGAAAGATGCCCTTTAGCAAAGCACTAGGCTTTGAAATGTGATCAGTCAAGGGTCCAATCAGCATGGACTTCCCCACATGACAGTTTCTTGTTGAATTCCAACCAGGTTTAATACCTTACAACAAAGTACGCTACCCTGAGGGCTTCCAGTGCATTCAAAGTAGATAATGCTGTATTGTTTTAACACCGATTATAGCAAATGAAGGAACATTTTAGTCCCTAAAGCATGACGATACTTGGGTTCTGGTGACTTATTTTTTAATTTTAAGATCTGTATCTTTTTAAATTGAAGGACTTAAAAGAAGCAAGCCATGAGAAAACATGTTTAAAAAAAAAAGAAAAAGAGGGCTTGTTAGAATGGTATAAATAGGACAGAACACAGTGGTGCTGTGAAAGACAGGCATTGCTCCAGCTTCAAGAGATAAAGGAGGAAGAACAGACAGCTTTGCAAGAGTGAGTTAAGCCCCTGCACTAAGCAAGGCTGGAAAGTAAACACCAGCATCTCACATAATGAGATAGGTAGGTGAAGCCTGCCATACTTTCAGACTTGCCTGAATGAGAAGTGGAACCCAAATGCCAGTTAGGGCTCACTTTTACCTTTTCACACCTTCAGAGACAATGGGAGACAGGAAGGAAGGATAGAAGGAAGGGGCAGAAACCGTAGAATGGTTTTGTTCTGGGTTAGAGGCATTTTCCAAAGAGGAAATGGGCTGGCAGTGTTGGAACTCATACCAGGAGAGCAGCTGTGTGAGCTCCTGACCTCAGGCAGGTGACTCAGTCCTTCTCCCTCACCCCCGGTCCTCACCTCTGCATGACAGGGGTCACGGGGACTCTGCTGATGGTTGAGTAACATACACACTTCAGAGAGTGCTCCACAAATGGGCAGTGGTGGGGGCGGAAGTTAGAGGTGATGATGCTGATGGTGGTGGTGTACTGGGCTGATTTATAGCCCAGCCAGTTCCTGGGTAGTCGTGGAAGTTTACGAGGCTACCCAAAAGGCCCATCCAAGTCTCACCCCCATGATTCAGAGACCCCAGTAATCTTGGGCAGTTCTGGGACATTCTTTATAACCACCTCCCTCCCTCCCTCCAGCCAGGGTTCCCAATACTCAAAGAAAAGCTGTTCAAGCCCTCTTAAGCAGACCCCAAATTTTGAAAGCCAGTGTGGACCTGCCTTCCTGAGTACCCTGGAAGGGATACCCTGATATCCTCACACCAAGTACAGTGCAATATCAGTGTGGCTCCCTTAGATGCGTTACACCCTGACCGAGGCCCAACCCCTCTGCTGGGCTGAGAACCGAGACTGTGGGTCGGGGCCTGAGGGCCCAGCACATGCTGTCAGAGGACCCCGTCTACTGGGTGACCATCCAGGGAAAACAGAGAGGCCGTCTTACCTTGTGCGTGTTGGAACTCGCCAGCGTTGGAGATCTGGGATTGCTCAGTCAAAGCCTGAGTAATCAAGAACCGGGTTCAGTGCCAGAATGAACACAGGTTTTTTGTTTTGTTTTGTTTTGTTTTGTTTTGTTTTGTTTTGTTTTGTTTTGTGTCAGCACAGATGGAAAAAGGGAAAAGGCATGCTAGCTGTGAGAGTGCCAAATGGGCCTCTTACGGACAACCCTCTCTCCTTACCCACTCGGAACCCCCTGACGTGTAGAGTCACGTTCTCAGTGACGAGGCGGAATGTAGTGCTGGACTAGAAGAGGCTTCCCAAAGGCGGCGGCAGGGGGAGCAGCCTGTGTAAATTCCTAGCTAATGCTTCGTGCCCCAGATACATCACAGACCGTGCCTTCCCTGGGACCTGGAGTTGCACGTTGGTGGGCATCGCTTTCGGCCAAAATCTGCTTACACTGCACTTTGTACCAATTTTCATACCACCATATGCACATGGACCACAGTGACTTTGTGAACCTGGTGGGCCAGGTACGTTCAGAGCAAAAGAAATAGAGCAGAGTATGAAATGAACACGTGTGCGGAGAACCCATGTACAGATTAACTGGCCTTTTGAGTTAGCCACTTTATTTCAGTAAATTATTTAGTACATTGAAATGTGTGCATTGGACCATTCAACCCTGATCGACAAGACTGATCAAATCTGTTTTTCGGGGTCAAATAGAAAGTGCACTGAGGTTTCTCTGTGTTCACTGCCCAGTACCCCTCTCCCCAGTTTGTGAGCTGGCTTGAGTTATCTTAGACATTGAAAAGGAAAAAACAAAGGTGTTTTTATTTAAGCCTTTGGTTTTACATTTTGCATGTTCTGATTTGAGAATGATTTTCCTACCAGGTTGAGGCCTGCAGTGAGAGGCTGAAAGCCTTCCATCATTATGCATGTGGCCTGGGGCATCCACCTCATTGTTCAGCATCATGCGGAGGCGTGGATTGAGACTGACTCCCTCCTCCCACAAATTAATCTTTTTGAATGGTTTGCACTTTTTCCTGTCCCTAAAGGGATTTGTTAAATGTGATTTTCTTAGCAGGCAATGTGCTTTCATTGTATTTGTTATCCATAATGGAAGTGCATAGACAAACAGGACCTGTGTTACTACAGTAAGTCAGTCAGACTTGGGGGCAGGGGTGGGCACCATGGAGGAGACAAAGCTGGAAAAGCCCTGTCAAACATGAAATGGGTATTTCTTTGCTTTTCATTTTTATTTAAACCATCCTCTTTATAAAATTAACTTCTTAATAAGACAACATTATACAGCGAGTCTGATCAACATTTTGAGGGAAAAACATCTCACTCGGGGAGGACTTCTAGAAGAAAGAGAGAAAGACTCACACCTAGACCTCTGTAGGGAATCTAAAGAGGATTCCTGCTGCTGAGGGGCTCCTGCTGAGGAACCGAGTTTGTGTTGTGCTGTGAGGGACCATAAACAGCCTAGAGAGAGAGAAACCTCAATGATTGGAACATGCATGGTTCCTGCCCAACTGCTGTCTGCTTAGTTGCTGTCCTTATCCTTCCCTTCCACTCCCTCCAGCCCCATAGATGGCCCAAGAGGCTCTGGTGGGCAACCCAGCTTCCACACCAACTTGTTCTCATACTGAGCAAGTCAGTGTGTCTTGATAATACTGTCTTGAAAGAATACAAGGAGAGGGTATTGTTCTCCTTCATTTGACTCTTGGAAGCACACTTAGAGGAAGGCATAAGAGCTGAAGGTTTGGTGGGAGCCAGCCCAGATTCAGTCTCCCAACTTTGACCCCCAGCCCTCAATGTCTAGGCAAGGAAGGGGCTCAGAACATTGCTCTAGTCTTGGCCAGAAAGGCTTCCTAAGAGCCTTGGCTTCTCTCTCATGTTCTTCAGAAGGGGCCTGCACCTGAGATTGGTAATTGAAAACCTTCACAGAATTAGCTTTTAATGTAAAAAAATAAATAAAATAAAAGCAGGCTGAGGAATCAGTAACATACTTCAACTGTCAATCAGCTTTGAGAGCATTGGTGTATGTTCTAAATTCAATCAGAATTTGCCCCTTTCTCTGTCCTGATAATATCCAGTTTCTTTTCAATTCCCTCCATGCCTTCCATTAATTGCATGCCTGGTTCACTATGTGGCGATGATAATTAGGTAGATGCACCATGAAAATTCCACCCCTAGTGTGCCCTTTCCCCTCTCTTGTGATAATTTCATTCCTTCTTTTTGTGGAAAATGATATAGCAGAAACTTGCCATCCATAGGTTCTTCATTGTTGGCCCAGTCGTGTATTAATGAATAGAGAGCATTTCAGTCTTCTTTCTTTTTCTCTGTCAATATGAATGTAACGCATGGCCCCTTTGAGCTTTGCACAAGCTCATTGCTTATCTGACTCTTCACTGGCTTCTGTTTTGCCCTCTAGCCTTTTCCTTGGGCATAATGTTTACACAATCTCTGCTGTAGGGACAATTAGAAAGTAAACTGGTGATGTCAGTGCTTTGATTGGAATTTATCTTTCAAATGCCCCTGTATTTTTTTTCTTAGGCCCACTTGTTTTAAAACCTCAAACCTGGATCAGTGATTCCCATACTTCTTGGAATTACAACATCCTATCCTTCTGTTTGGTTATATGGCACCCTACCTCCCTTCCCCGCCGCCCCCCCCTCCCCGCCAGTCCTCCAGGAAGAAGGGAGAAACATTTTTGTTTTATTGTAAAAACAAGTAAATATTATTTTTTTATTTTTTACTTTTGAGGTATTTCTGAAACAGTATGACGCTCAGTTCTGGAGTTTCCAGAACTCAGTTCTGGAGTTCAGTAATGTGGTTACTGCTGTGAATCTGGAATTCTTGGAAGGTCATTTTAATCTCACTATTTCTTTTTATTATAGTTAAAAACTATAACATGAAATTTATTCTCTTAAATTTTAAGTGTACAATATAGTATTGCTACCTATGTGCTCATTATTTTATAACAGATCTCCGGAACTTTTTCATCTTGCATGGAAACGCTATACTCATTGAACAGCAACTCCCCCATTTTCTCTCCCCCTAATCTCTGGTAACCACCGCTCAACTTTCTGCTTTATGAGTTTGACTGATCTAGATACCTTGCGGAATCACACAGTGTTTGTCCTTCTTTGACTGGCTTGTTTCACTTAGTATAATGTCCTCAGGGTTTATCCACATAGTATATAGCAGGTTAATCTCACTCACTATTCTTAAATACAAGGCTCTTTTTTAAAGAATGATCTCTTGTATCCTTTATGGCTATTTAAGGTTACAAATGCTCATAGCTGAGGCTTATGTCTTGGGGATTCTGGGACATGTAAGTTTCAATCCTTTTTTATGTGATGATGAAGTAACATAAAAGATGTTAGGTTAGCAGGTACAAGGAACATGTTAAGAGTAGCCCTTGACAACTCTAATAGCATAATCAATAAAATATAATTTAAAAAATAAAATAAAGGAAAACCTGGGAAGATGGGGTCAACTGGAGCAGGACCTGGCAAACTATTATCTGTGCCTATTTTTGTAAATGAAATTTTATTGAGATGCACTCACATGAAAAAAATAGTCCTTGAAAATGTATATTATCATCATGCAGTCATCTCCTTGGGATTGAGCCACAATGGCCTCAAATCAGTAAAATGTCCATCCATGAGAACTCTGTATAAATATGGGTTGTTTTTTTTTTTTACCCTAACTCTTGGGAAAAGAACATTATGACAAAAAACAAACAAGGAAAAAAAACTCTCATTCTCCAACAGAGATAGCTTAATTAAGGGAAAACTCAGTGCTGGCGAAAGTTCAAAGATGTTTTAGTTATTTATTGCTACATAGTAAATTAGTCTAAAACTTAGAAGCCTGAAACAACAATGAACATTTATTATCTCACGCAGCTTTTGTGGGTCAGACATTTGGGACTGGTGTACGTAGGTAGTTCTGGCGTGAGGTCTCTTGCAAGGCTGCGCTTAAGATGTCAGAGAGGGACTTCCGGCCAAGATGGAGGCATAGGCAGACGCACTATGCCTCTTCTCACAACCAAATTAAGGACAACAAAGATTTAGAAACAAGAAAACAACCAGAACTCAGAAAATCAAACTGTTTGGAAGTCCAACAACGATTCATCCAGACCGGTAAGAGGGGCGGAGTCGCGGCAGGAAAAAGTGGAGGTGTGGACGGGCACGCAGGCAGCAGCGGCTGGCAGCCCCCAGATGCACAGGCGGTGACTAGCAGACCCCGGGCACAGGGTGGCAACTGTGCAGAACCAGTGAGGCCGCACAAGGCAGCTGGCTGACCGGGTGGTCCCACATTCACGCGCAGATAATCCAGGCAAAGGGGAAGCGGTGAAAGGAACTGGAATCTGAGAGTGAGTAAAGCAACCACCATTGCCTCCTCTCAGACCCCACCCCCACATATAGCGTCACTACCCAGCGACTGGGCTGTCCCGCCCTGGGGAACACCTGAGGCTCCCCCCTCACTACGCAACAGCCGCGACTAGACAAAACAAACAAACAAACAAACAAACAAAACCCAGAAATGAAAATGGCTCAAACCGGACAACAAATCAAAGCCCCAGAGCCAATCTATCTAAGCGATGAAGAGATTGCCAACCTATCAGATGCACAATTCAAAACCCTGGTGATCAGGATGCTTACAGAATTGGTTGATTTTGCTCACAAATTAGATGAAAAAATGAAGGCTACAATAAGTGAAATGAATAAAGATGCATGGGGAACCAACAGAGATGGGAGGAAAACTGGGACTCAAATCAATGGAGTGGACCAGAAGGAAGAAAGAAACAACCAAACAAAAAACGAGGAAGAAACAAGAATTCAAAAAAATGAGGAGAGGCTTAGGAACCTCCAGGACATCTTTAAACGTCCCAACATCCGAATTATAGGGGTACCAGAAGGGGAAG